>LPNX010239216.1:0-10832 GCA_001517045.1 Pseudotsuga menziesii | reverse complement strand
GCCTCTTTCACTTCACCGTGAATGCTGGACCAATCCCTCTTGGTCATGACACTTAGTGTTTTCAGTCTATTCCAGACCTCTAAACCATGGAGTCTCTCCACATGGTTTGTCTCGGCTGCCAGGACCCCCACAGTCTTACTAGAACCTTTCTCATTACCGCTCATTCCGATCTCTCTAGGACAGTCACATGTCCACATGCACCCCTAGGATGCTCTCATAGTCCTCACTCCCAGCGATACCTATATCCAAACATTGAATATATTCACATGTTTAGTTTATTCTCATCGGTTTTATCTCTAGAACAAGAGCTTAAAACATTATAACCAAATCATAGACACATGTATATTCATAAGCAAAATAATCCAATACTTATCTGTATTGTGCGTTTCCTCATTGGTCCACAAGATCCTGCTTCGCTTTGCAAGCCTTGGGATCGCCTATGGACTTGGATGTTAGGTCAGTGCGCAGGCTGCTCTACAACATCAAATAATTAATGTCCAGCCAGTACACCCTCATGTCGACTGGGCTTGAAACTTTACCTTGACCATTTCTAGGTCCATGATCTACTATGGATCCCCAGGCATATAACAGCCCAACATACACTTATACCAACATACACTTATATCAACAATTGTACATACACTTATGTCAACAATACACTTATATCAACAATAATGCACACTCATATAAACAATAATGCACACTTATATCAACAATAACCCTTACTCCGCAACCCCTCACAACAACCGTTTGCCTTTTCTCTTTAGGGTGCAACACCCAGCTGCATCTATTTAGTCTGTCAACACAAGCAATATAAGCAAACTCATCATCGTTATTGCTCTAAAACTATAATCATATTTCATATCATTCACTATCAAGTATTGAGACACCAGGAGTGCGTCCACTCCCTAGGGTGTAGTCAATATTGAAAACCCTTTCATGACTCGACATCGGTAAAGTGTGCACCCTTTCCCGGTGTGTGCCATGTAGGCCCTATTCATACTCAAGCAATTGGTCATCATGGAAATAAAATCAAAACATGTCTGCATATGGAATTTTAATAATTTGACATGCATATTCTTAGCAAGGGTCACAGAACACTTATCCATTTGCCGACGCAGTATTCCTTCGTTAAGGAGGAATGGGGCTCCCTTCTCTGAGTTGACAGTCCCTCGGTTATCCATCCCAACTCCTTTTTACATTTCACATCCACACATGTCTTACCGACATAATCTATATCATCTCACTCATGTTGCTTACCAAACATGTAGTGCAGATGAGACATTTCCAAAATGTCCAATGGAGTTTCACCCGAAACCCATTTCCAAGATAAGGGAAAACCTTCCCGTGAAGTTTGGCTCCTGCAAGCCATCACACATGGTCTTCCTGCAGTGTGTACCCCTGGCACATTCATCAAATATCCAAACAATCTATCATTATCTGATAATACAATCCAAATTGACTGTTCCATAACCAAGCAATGACGTTAGTAATCAAATTCAATAGGAATTTGCAATTCTGTCTACTACAGAAATTAGTTTGCTTGGAAACGAGGTGATCCTCAATTGTGGGTCTCTTGTAAGTAGCACCACTATGCCCATTACAATTTTATGCTTCTAGCATAATACAAATGCCCACTTATAATGCGTCCTCATGACACAATCTTATGCAAGCCAATAATGATTAGTAGTTGTCAGCAATTTCTTAAATTCGAAATTCACAATTCAAATTTAACAACCCATTATGCATACCAACTATTTTCACAGCCATGAGACTCTTCTCGTAAGGTTGGGCTCTTTCACATGGTAGATTCCGGCATTTGTCATGGTCTTACTCTCATTGCCATGCTCTAAATAATCTACCTGAAACCTGAGCTTCAATCAACCAAACACTTGGTAAGTCCAGATGCATATAACCTTTTCATTGCTGCAACCATCACTGAAGCATTTTCAAAATTTATAAAATTCAAATACTTCCAGCTGTTAATCACATCAATATTACCAAAACTAATTTACTTCACGCAATCATTATCATACTAACATTTGCAAGGTATAGCCACATCATTCATGCAAATAAATGAAATGTTTAGATACTCCTTAGTTTACAAGCGTTTGTACCACCTTACTCTTCCATAGAGCATTTTCGGCAGCCAACTGATCATGACTATCCTCTTTATGCACTTACTATCCTACATTCATAACAGCCTTTGAAATGGTTCCTGAATTGTCATCAATTCATCATTTCAGCCATTAGTTATTC
Source organism: Pseudotsuga menziesii (assembly GCA_001517045.1). NCBI lineage: Eukaryota > Viridiplantae > Streptophyta > Pinopsida > Pinales > Pinaceae > Pseudotsuga > Pseudotsuga menziesii. Next base: position 8,573 of record LPNX010239216.1, on the reverse strand, counting down.
ATAATATCACATGCACTCATCTCAATACATTCATGCAATGCATCACAATATTTGCACCTATACTTATGCAATAAGTCATTCACACCCTTCATATGCATCCATTCAATGCATGACTACAAGATTCATAAAATCTTTTTAATGCATATCCATTCAATGCTGCCTTGCATTGATTCAGGAATACTATGCATTCAACATACCATGCATGGCCTAACCATGACTACTTCATATAGGATGCATTACTACAATCAAAATCATCGGTACTTACTTTCCTTGGGCTACTAATCTCAATCAACATATACATGCATGACACCTTTCTATATTAAAATATCCACATGGTATGAGGTCTCTTACCTTTACCACTCCTTGGAATTTGTCATAATTAAACCATTACCTGCATGGATCCTACTTACACCTTTGACGTTACCAGTTTAGTTGGTATCTTGTAGAGGATTGCAGAATTTGCTCACCAACTTTTGATTATGGATTGGCTGCCTCATCCCTTCCTCCAAAGGGTTGCTAGTCACATTTGTCAGCATCAACAACATATTAAGCCAACTCCATGTTGTCGTTGGTTTTTTTTTCCACTAATGCCAACACTAATGCAATAACTATCATTAATGGTTCATTGCATACAAAAAACCCCACTACTTTTACCAGTATGTAATATCACATTCGTGCAAAAACATATCCTCATGCATTTTATGTACATAGCTTATAAATATAAATATAATTAGTAAGACAGGGGTTAAGGAATTTTCCCTGTTAAAACTCTGATTTCGGCTCCCATCTTGGGTTTCCTTCCGCCATTGCGGAAATCCTTTCAACATTGACCCGCCGTGGCAGTCGGGTCTTCCTCTTCGTGCCACCGCTGCACTGGAAGATTGTTCGATTTTTGACCGCCGCTGTTGCGGCCGGATCTTCTTTTTCATTCCGCTACTGTAGTGGCTTAATCTTCCATCTCCGCCCGCCGTAGCAGCTTTGCTTTCTTCTTCCAGCCACTGGCGTAGCGGCTCCTATCCTTTCTTTCGCTTGCCGCCATTGCAGCTCGATGTTCATCTTTCACCCGTCATGGATGCCCCCTTTACGTCTTCTTGCTGCTGCCGTGACGGCTCGAAGCTTGAGCTCTATCCGCAATGACAGAAGAACTTGGAACCTCTTTCTTGTCGCCGTATCGAACAACTAACCCTTTCCGCTGTTCATCTATGCTTCCGGACTTCATTGGCGATGCCAAAGGCTATCCCTCGGCGGTCAAACAGCTAACATTTTTCGCCGTTTCAGATCCCCATCCGTCTAAGCTTCTGAGTCCTTTATCAGCGCTGCAAAAGCTATCATCGGCGATCGAATCCTCTACCTGTCAGACGGCTAGTTCTCTAAGCTTCTGACGTATCGGCGGACCGATCCTCTAATTTTCTTCGACGTGTCGGCGGTCCAATCCTCTAAAGTTTTCCGATGTTTTCTGCACTTAGAAAATTTTTGGAAATTTTTCTTCTTCCTTTTGCTGTCGCATTGGCTGCTCAATCAACTATCCTTCACCAACGTTTCAACGATCTTTGGAAGATCTCTGCCGAAACTGCGGCTCTACCTTCAACTAGTTTCTGCCGAAACCTTCTCTTCTCTTCCGACGCTGCATCGGCAACCTCATCCTCTAGTTATCGGCGATACAATCTTCTATTTTTCTCCAATACTTGCTGCCGCATCGGCTGCTCAAACAGCTAAATTTCCCCGATGGTTTCCATACTTAGAGGAATTTTCAAATTTTCAAAACTTTTCCCTTTCTACTTTCTTCCGCCTACGTATCGACACCCTCAACATCTATTTTTCTATCGACGTCTCGGCAGCCTTCAAGAGATCCCCGCCACAACTGCAGCTCTACCTTCCACTATCTTCCGCTGATGGCATCGGAAGTCCTTCCATCTAAATGTGCCGACGTTTCGGTAGCCTTCAACTGAATCCTTTCGATGATCTCAACACTTGGATTTTTTTTTTGAATTTTCACCTACGTCAGCTCAATCATGTATTGTCTACCGCCGTTGTTGTGGCTCAAACCTGCCAACCTAGCCGCCTCAATCAGCTCATCTCTTGGCTTCCTAGCCGCCATTGCGACTTCTTCGTCAAGTTTCATCCACCATGGCGGAAAGTATTCAAACTTTCTCCCACGGTGCATCAACTCCTCCCCGCTGACGTTCATCGACATAAAGCCTGATTTCCAACCGATGTGTCGGCTCCTTCTTAGAGACCTAGCCGCTATAGCGACTCACTTGGGCTTGCTCAGCTGACATAGAGAGCTTTATACTAAGAAAATTTTGGAACTCTTCTGTCTACTGTTGTTCTGCTGGACATAGAAGGTAATTCTATCCTCTGTCAGTTGCTCCTTCTTGGCCCATAGAGGCCCACTATTGCAACGTTAGCTCTGATACCACTCTGTAATGTCCCCGACCCTCCGACCGGCGAAGAGTACGCTACTAACACCAAACAAATGGGAAAACAACCCCATGAACATGAACATGGATAAATGCTGAAATTAAAGAGGTTAACAAAATACATACTAAGATGCATAAAACATGCAAGGATACATCGTTACTCAACATTTAGCGGAAGCAAACATATACATTCTAGCATTCAACATGTTCATCATAATTCATGAGACAGTGGATATAATTGCAGAGATGAAATAGTCAGGAGTACTTATCTTTTAATGAAGAACTCGCCCCACAACCAGCTACGTCGCTGCAACGTTCCACCCAACCATAGGCCAGTGTGCTCATCAATCTCTCAGCAACACTGCCACCCCCGAGGTGGGCATGATTCCTCAAGGAATAAGGGTCAATGCAGGCTTACACATAGCTAAGGTACACAAAATAGCTAAGCCCACATAGTAGGGCTTACCAGGTCATCAAGGAGCTAGGAAAGGCTAAATGCTAAGCTGGTGGCCTCAACACTAATCTTCTCAAGCATACCCAGCCTCTAATCCCAGTCTCAACAGTCGGAAGACCAACCACTGCCTCCCGCAGCAAAACAACCCATTCACAGCTCTGTGAAGAAGGAAAAGACAACTGATAACAATCCCAAACAAAAGGTGAAATACAGTTTAGGTCCGCAAGACAACTCAGGGTTTTTCTTGGCCCTAGCGTGGCTAAAACAACTCAACAACAACCCCAAAATCAGGGTACATCAACAGCCACAAACTCACAATGAGAACTATGGCAACCTTACACAGTCCCAAAACAGGGGAGAAGTCTGATTCTCAATCTTGGGCAAAAGGAGGACATAAACGCAGACCCCAATCTGATGAGGAAGCGACGAGAACCTTACACAGTCCGTGTTAACACTCAGAATGTACCCAGGTTGCAAAGGTAAATTCCAAAGGTAACAACAAAAACCACTTCAGAAAGAAACTGGATTTCCTTTCCAGAGAGGGATCCCTCAAATATAAATTCAACAAGGCCAGATATAAAATCAACACTTGAAAATCATATAGACGGTTGAAATGATACACATAATCATTGGGAAATGGAGTCAAATATGCATAAAGGTATCATAAAATCGCATGCATGAGATTTCATCAAAGGCGAGATAACCACTTAATTATAGTCATTCGTTGAGTTCAGGTGGAAATGAAGAAATAATGAACAATCCATCAATATAGAGCACCAGAAGAAGAGTTCCATATTAACTTTAGCAGAAACATTTATGAAATATCTGAAACAATAGTCAGAGCATAACAAGTATGAATTCAACCATTCAATACTACGCTTCAGATACGAGGAAAACAAAATGGAATGTAACATTGGAAAAACAATCACAAAGGAAAGAAAATACAGGCTGTAATGTAAATAACACAATAATATTTGATAACCCACATGCATTTAACTTTGTTATTTCAAAAAATTATATGTCTTCAAAACATTCATCAACAATTGGGTTCCAACCCCCATTACATAAAGTAAATGCAAATATATACATAAATGATTTCTTCTCCGAGAAGATTTAATAACTGAATAATCTGCTTAATCAAAGTCTTTGTAACTATATCTCTAACAACTAGGAATAAACTACTTGCTTTGATCCTTATAACAGATCATTTAATTAAAATCAACTTGGTAACAACAAGGCTCGAACAAGCAGCTCCATAGCACGCAACACTTGCTTTCACAGATGAAGAATATACTTTGTTTTTTCAAATCTTTCCACGGCTCTCCATTGTTCCGCGCTTGGGATATCGTACTCAATCATTTCCCGAATAGACACTTCCAAATCCATATAGGTTTCATAAGACATAGTAGGCAACCCTCCTCTGACGATCAGAAATTTCTGCAATATCTCGAAGTCTTCTATTAACTTGTCCACGATGATCTTTCCCGTCAGCCCCTTTACCAAATCATCAAACTTAGAGTGATCCCTACGACTTTGTACTAGCAGGCTATGATAATGTTCTTGAGAAATAAGTCGCCCCTCTTTATCCCAGAAAGAAGGAAGGCCATATTCAAACAATTCTTTAAAAGCATGCCTGAGATCATTAATACGCGAGGTCATCTCATCAGCCTTATCTTGTACTGTCTTCATAAGATGATGTTTGTGAATGAACCTTTTGGACCACAGTACCATTTCCACTCTGTCTTTGATTCCTATATCTTGTAATTTTTGATAAGTTAATGAATTTAAGAAATTCAATGCATTTTGAGCTATGCTTAGGGGCTTCCTCTCCATGGTCTCATTTACTAGTTTCAATCTCTGATTGGCTAAATTAACCAATGTACTTTGGTCATCAATGAAATTCAAATAATGTCTAAACTTAGTAATTTCCATAGACAATGTATCCCAGATTATGTGTTTAGCTCTCTGGAGAGGACCTTTTCCTGTATTTCTTTCTTTTAATTCATTAAGCTTCTTTTGTAATTGACCTTTATCCTGTAATATCTTATTCTTGTTTTCAGCCATTTTGGTCAGCTCAGATTTGATTTTCTCATTTTCTTCTTTTAATTCCCTTATCTCTACATCCTTCAAACTGACTTGTGACATGGGCACTAGTAAATCATCAGCAGAAAAATCATTTAAAGGCTTTTCAATATTTACAATAGTCAAATCTTCATCAGTAGGAGTCTAGCTCATTAGTTCTTCCATAATCTCTTTTTCATCATTTTTTTCTTTCTTCAACCGTGAAATTTGTGCTATTAACTCATTTCGCTCCGTTTCCCATTTGTTCTTTTCTTCTTGCAATTTCACAGTCTTGCCTTTGTACTCCATCATCTCCTGATGAATCTTATCCTTCTCCTCCTGCAATGCTAACAGCTCTGATGACTGAACATGTTCTGAACTCGGGATTTTCAACTTCTTCTTTAGTACCTGGAGGGCATTATCTTTTTCTTCTAAAAGTCTTTTGATGGCTTGTGTGTTCCCTGTTTCATCACCTGAGCTTACGATATCTGCTTGCAATTTCTTTATTTGAATAGATTTCGCCTTGTTCTCAACTTTCTCGTGCTTTAATTAGACCTCTAATTTGTCAACCAAAACTTGCAACTTGTTAATTTTCACCATGGCATGCAATAAATCTGAATAAATAATATCTTGTATTTGTTTATGCAACTATATTTTATCAGGTACACTGATTTTATCTAATATTACTTTCATTTCGGCCACTTTGTTGTCACTTACCATAGCTAATTTTAAAGTATTTCTCTCTACATCACGAGTGGAAATCAGGGAATTCTTTGGATTATTCAGACTTCTCACTCGTGGGAGTAGATTTCTGGTTTCTTCTAGTTACTGTCTCTGCTTTTCTACATAGCTAGTCATGAATTCTTCTTTAGATTTAAAAACTGAACTTGATTCTGCATTATTCACATTTTCAAAAGAAAATTGATTCATCTGCACCGACTTCTTAGGAATCAAGGCTACCTTTTTCAACTCATCCAAAACTACTTCACTTGATATTTTATCATCTTGAGATGTTTTGGTCTTCTTATGTGAACTGTCTTCATCTATTTTCATATTTTCAATATCAGAAAAACTTCTTTTAATTAAAATATTAGAACTATTTGGCATTTGAGACACTGCAACTGATCCACTGCTTGTATTCTCATCGTATCCTGGAATTTCCACAAAGTAAAACAAATTGGATACTTCCTTCAAACCCTCAACAACCTGGTGATCAAATGGTTTATTTTTATTTGCTTGTTTTTTTACATAAATTATATGATAAAGATCATAATTGACCCTTTGTTCCCTTTGAAAATCCATACTTTCCAATAATTTCTCTACAAACACCAGGGCACCCTTGTTTTTAAAAATGAAGGAACCAACTTTAAGGGGGAATTTGATATTGGAGAATTTTTTGAAAGCCTCGAAATGTTCCTCTTCTACATGTAATCGTTGTCTCATGTATTCCAATGCAAAGATCCTAGGGGTAAGGGAAGCAGGAAGCCTATAAGGCTCTCTAGTGAAACCGTATACTCTCAAAACTGTAAAGTATTTGTACAAAAACCAATCTCCAATCCTATCTTCAGGTGACGATTGCATCATACTCTTCATTTCTTCCAACACTCTGGGAAATACTTCATCAAACAGCAACTTATATATTTCTAACATAATGGAATTTACAAATTCGAACATGTTGATTTGCTTCGGCAAATCTGAAGAGAATATAGTACTCAAGAATTGCAATTCAGTTACATTCGAACATAATAACATGTTCAACAAATATGATTGATACTTGAAAAATATGATTTTTGAGAACTCGACCAATTGGATATGGATAGCTTCTGCTAGATATTCATCCAAACTGAAAACATGGACCGGCTGGGACTCAGACCCAAGACTAATTGAACTCATTTTTAATAAGAAACCCAAGACAACTTCACTGACATGACAGTCATCATCTAGACCTAAAACCTGACAGACCAAGGACACAACCAATTGAACCTCCTCTTTGAAGATGTGAATATGATATGGCAAAAAGAGACCTTCTAATGACTGGCATTCATTAAGAATGCTAGACAAGAATTTGCATCGAACTTCAGTTTTACAACTTCTGTACACTTCAGCCAAAACAGACTTATTTATAGACTCACCGCTGTCAGGGTAATTATCGGGCAAATTTAGAAATCCGCGGATAGTTTTTGCATCGATTCTACATAATATCTTGGAGGTGGAACGACTCGCAATGACTCTCTTAGAAGACGAATAATTACTTGCACACCAGTCGACGAATTCAGAAAAGTGTAGGGTCTGCTCAATGGCAAAATAATACAGAAATGACTTACAGGCATTCAAAATGTCGTTTCCCTACGAATTATATCGCCACAATCTTTCTTTAATAACCGATACATTTCCCATTGACAGGAATGGGTCATATACACCTCTATCTCTATCAACTAGGAATTCTTCTCTTTCATCCAGAATTCGGTTAAGACCTTCTTACCCTTTCTCCTTCTCCATAATAGAAAAACGACGGTAATTCTGTGAATAAAGCTCGAGTATTCGAAACTTACCTTTCGAAACTTACCTGTGACTGTAATTGCATATATCCGAAGTTGACTGTGAAAGGGTGGTGGGCGGTCCTTTTCATTCGTCCCGGCATGTAAAATAAACAATGATTCTTCAAATAAGTCAACTTCACTTTATATAGAAGTCCATTCCGGACACTCCTTTTAGTGGTTTTGCTTAAACCATTTTTCTCCGTGGAATGTACCACAAGCTGCCACGTGTATCACGGTTTTAATTCCGCTACTGCTTTTCTACTCCAACCATCGTGCAACTCTATCCTCCGGATATGATGATAACCGTTGATGAATTTTCACTTTATTTTTAAGCCGTTGGATTGACTTACACGTACACATTCCGCTGGGCCTTTTTGTTTTTAACAACGCGCAACTTTATGGAGCGGACTTCTCATCAACCGTAGATTTTACCGACCCAGTCTCATAACCATCGATCCTCGCACCTTGTTAATTATCTCCGCATACCCTTATCCCCCGTGCATCTCCACAGAGCGGATCTATTATAAACCATCGATTTTCACCTCTTTGTTCTATACCATTGGATTATGAGATGATTTCATCATTTATGCGCCCTTTTATCATACATTCACATTGTCATATTTAACCAAAGTCTAAATAACCATCATTTTTCTTCACCATGTTTCCTTCGATACTCTGCAAGTTAGAAGTTGTTAGCAGTCCACAGTTGGGGAAGAAGGAAAACTCCCAGCACAGACAAGGGAAAACTTAGCCAACGGATGTGGAAATCAGCAGTCGTCCAACATCCAAGAGCCCACATCACACAATCCCCAATGTAATGGCTGAAGAACTTACACAGGCAGAAAAGGGGAAAGAACAAACTCTCAGCCTGTGCGCAAAGGAAAAAGACACAACCTAGGTGTTGAAGGGCGTATTTGGCTAAGCCCGCAACGGGGGAAACGACCCAGTCCGGGACCCTTAGGACATGCTCCAAGCTGTTTGGAATAGCTGCTCCCAACAGGTTTAAAGGCTCTGTTGGCCTGAGATCCTAGAAGACTGATGCTTACGATTAATGCTACTGATAATTAGTGTCGATCCTATTCTTATAATTACAAAAGT
>LPNX010239183.1:114344-137641 GCA_001517045.1 Pseudotsuga menziesii | reverse complement strand
TGTTAATTGTAAGTGTGTTATTGTTTAGATCTGCTTATTATTTTATTCATGCTTTCATTCATTGATTTCATCATAGTTGTGTGCTTTCATTCATCAGATCTATCATAATCATTGTGCTGATAATTCATTTGGTAGATCGTTGGCCAACATAACAATTCTTTAGATGTACGTAATCAGATCTTGTTTCATAGGAATAGATCTTGTTTGAAGTGTATTTGATTTACAGTTCGATTTATGAATAGGTTTGAGTATTGGTTTCTTTTCAAGTAGATGTGATCTAGTTTACAAAGAGTTTCGATTGCATACCAATAGGTAACAATGTCAGGTAGAAATTGTACTTGCATATATTTTGCACGATAGCTTTGAAATAAAAGACTTCCTCGGGTTGACAATAAATCTTGTACACTCTGTATGTTGGTAATAATCTACTTGCATATTGGGTGCCCAACAAAGTCCTGGTAAAAGTCTGTATTAATGTTGAAGTTGTGTAATTTTGTAGTGAATTTTCTGAAGTGTTTAGGCATTAATGCTGAAGCAGACTAATTTTGTAGTGAAATTCTCTTCAATTATCATACTTTAGCAGCCATACAGAAATTTAAAGCCCATAGAAATTGGTAACTTTGATGGATCTATTCAGATTTGGATAAAATCCATTAACATCATGGTAGAATTCTATTCATGGTACTTAAAAACAGTTGTAGAGAAATTCAAAGTCTATAGCAATTTGTAACTTTGATGGGTTGATTTAGATTTGGGTAAAATCCATTACAAATGATTCCATATGTGAGAAGCTTAAATCATGTAGAATTCTATTCAAATCTATTCAAAATCCATGATTCAAATTCCGTGATAAAAAAATTTTTATTAAAAAATATTAGCTTAGTCCATTAATCACCACTCCTAACTATCAAAGGCCATAAAAAAAAGAATTTTACAAGAACTTAGTGGACTAATTTCGTATCTTTGCATGTACTGGTGTTGCACATCCAGTCGGTAATGTTGTATAACGGTAATTGCATGAGTTTCATCATTCATGATATTGTTTCTCAGAGAATTTTGAAAATAAAATAAATGATGAATATTTGCATCTAAACTTTTGATTCAAGCAATTCTTTTTTCTTTTCTAGTTATTAAACCATTCATACAAAGCCTTGTCACTTGTGAAATTCTATAAAGCTTCTCTAATCTGGAAAGTCAGATATACTCTATATACTATATCCTTTGTTTTTCTTTGTTAAGCTTTTCTTCTTATGTCTAGTTCAATAACTGGTACCTCACGCAATAATTGTTATCATTAATGGCGATTAATAGTTATATCAAAGTACTGAATTTCACAATGGAAGGTATGGGAAGTGAAGCTGTGGAAGATATCTGCCTCCATATTTTCATCAAAAATAGATACTTCCACTTTACCCGAGAAATCTATGATGGCAGTTTCGAGGATAACATTCTTATCTGGTATGCATGTTCCGAAATCTTCAGAAGGGGCTGCTGATGCAATCAAACGGTTTTCAAAGCTGTAAAGGACTTGCCTAATTATGCTGAAAGCCTGGAAATTCTTGGTACTGCATCTTGTGTGCTTTCAGACATAGTAGACTAGAGGGCAGGCTATTTCATGTGAAGCAATCCAAGCATTTAACCTAAATCCTTTGCTTGAAATTACCGTTTATACTTACAAACTGTTCGCAAACCAGGGTACTTTCTTCCTTGTTGGTTGTCTCCCAAAAGTAACTACATCAAATTCTAGGAATTGAATTAATCTTGATTTGATATTTCGCTGAAGTTGCATAGATGTTTCAATTGGAAAATCAATTTTGATCTCTTTATAAATTTGTTAACTGTGCATTGGACAGAACAATGCGAAAAAAGAAAAGTTGTTAACTGTGCATTATGTTGCAAGCATAGACACGTACTCTGTCACCTACTGAGACTTGCTCAGAATTACATGCCCCATCTGCAACCATTAGCTATCTCTGCCACCGACTGCCATCTATACCACCATACACTCAGTCTCACACCTGCACGGCCCTGCACTTGCCACTTGCCACCTCCCACCTCCAGGATACATCTCTATAATATAGTAACTGTCCTAATCTCTGGATAGGAATTTTGGGAAGCAGGTGTCTTGTGGTGAAAATCTCTGCGTTTTTGGAATTTTTGACAGGTTGAAGACATAGGGCCACGAGAAATAAGGTGATGCAGGATGGTATTGCACTATGGAAAAACCTATCGGCTAATGACTACCAAATGTTTCAGAGCGTAACTGTACTTCCTGGATATGTTCTGAATGACACAAGAATCATTCTGGCTTGTGGAGATACGTTTCTATGGCAGGATGGGAGAGTCGCAACTTTTAGATGTTCTTTTTTCTTTAATATGTCAATGGATATCATCATCCATAGATCCCGAGGTGTTCTGCACCTGCATAATCTTGTGATTCCTTACGAGGATGACTCTGTATGTTTTTTATTTTCATCTAATACCAAATTTTCAGGCAGCAAGCAATTATTCAAACAATGCACAGTCTAGCATGAAGTGCCCAAAGTGCTAATCCTAAGTCATATGAAAGAAGCTAATCCAGTCTCTTGTAAGAATGAGGGATTCTGCAGAAGATGGTAAATGTGATGTCAAGGGGGAAACGAAAGAAGGTTGTAGCTCTTTTCGGACTTATATTTAGAAGTCACAAAAACTTATTTCCATAAAGTTAAGTTCACAAGATGGTGCAATATCATTGAGCTGGAACCTAGGTCGACATGAGAATGATGAATATGTTGCAACCTTCGCCCAACACTACCCTAAAGCAATAATATTGGAGCCCGAACAAAGCAGTTTTTCAGAAAATTGAAGCATGAGGAAGCATTTAGGGATTTAACACTTGTATTTTGGCTTGCTTGCTCTTTACCTGCAGACTAAGAAGAGGGAAGGAAGGCCAGTGAGTGAAGAATTCAGTCACTGTGTTTAATGGCATGATGGTATCATACACGTGATATATAGGAGGACAAGTTTAACCAGGGATTTTTTTCGTTATCATACACGTACGTGAAGGTCTGGTTCTAGTTTTCCATGACTCGAGCTGAAGGCACCATGATCACTCTGACTGTATGTGATGCAATCATTCTTCATCGCTTCTAATGGGTAAGCAATGGGTAAGCAGTTAACATTTCAACCATAACTATGTCCTCGTTGCTTCGAATCTTGATTTTTTTTTGTTTTTTTAAGGCTTTCACTACTCAAGTACTGCATGTATTAAATTTGAATTCCTCATCTCTAGATGGGTCTCTTTCGGTATCTAGACTTCATGCGCAACAATGGCTGCTGGATCTTGCGAGGGTTCTCAAACCAGGCAGGATTATCGTCCCTCGAAACCCTGATTCTATACACCATGTGCGTGAATGCAATTTCTTTAAATTTTTTAATTTGAATTTGTGGAGTGGTTTCATGAGAAGTCTATGGTTTTTAAATGTTAAAGGAACCCTATTTGCCCCAAAACACGATCTTCTGCTGGAAATATTTGTAGTTTCAGAGGGTACCAATGGCAGTATTGAAGGGCTTGGACAACTGGGAAAGGTTCAGAGTTACAATGACTGAAGTTTTCTTTGGACTTTCTTCACCTGTAACATGTATAACCTTTTTGATTTTGTTAATTTTTTCTACATCTCTTTGATTTGGCTACACACTGTAGACTAGTTCTTTGTTGGCGTGTTCTCCTTTGCAAAAAAATGGTAATGATTAGATGGTACATGTCTGTGGTTGACAAGAATTCTTGATTTTATGTGGATATATTTCTTCAAAATTTGTATTGGAATAAAACATAATGAAAAAAATCCCTGGTTAAACTTGTCCTCCTATATATCACGTGTATGATACCACTCATCGATTATCTCCTTTATCACGTGATTGATACCACTCATTGGTTGGATCCCAAAGAAAGCCTGGAATTATACAGAGGCTAATAATTAGGGATATCAGCTGAGAAGGTTTGTTCTCTTAGTCTGTCCGCTTTCGCTGTAAAGGTTTCTCTTGGTGAGAGGTGGAGGGTTCGATCCCTGTCCTCGCTTTAAATAGAGTTTGTTTTGATGTTTAATTCTTTTTAGCTTTAATTTGTATTTTACTATTACTTACTAAATATGTTGATTGCCTTCAAATTAGGGCATGTCTCTTTTCCTAGGGTTGGCATTTTATGGATTCTTTTCTAAATATCATTTTCCAATAATGTGAATATTAATGCCAGTGATTGCAAATGAGAATTGTCGTTTCTTTCTCGTTTATCAGTTCTATAATTGTTTTTATAAATAGAAAACACAGATAATAACATTCTAAAAATTGGAGACTCCTATATTGAACAGGTTAAGTTGTTCAAATGTTGGATAAGTTGCGGTTTTTTAACAGTTCAGGAATTGTATTTTAATATGATTTTTATGGAGAAAATATTTGAAACTATCACATTGGAGAATTGGTTGTTGAAGTTGAGAATTTGTGAATCAACTATCACATAAAAAGACATCAAAACTCAAAAATGAATGTTGTATTATGCAAAAAACAAAACAAAAAAACTTGAACACAAAGCTACCATACCCTAATGTGCAAAATTGCAAATGAAAGTTGAAGAGCCATAAAGGAAACAAAGAAAACATGAAATAATTACCATTCTTCTCTTAAGTACTAAAAAAAACAAGCTAATTAAAGAAAGAGAGCTTGAAATAATTTCTTAAATGAATTAATTTAGAGTCACTAGAGTTTGGTTCAGAGAATTACTTTTTCTGCTCATGCTGGAACGTCTGCCGGATTCTTATGAGATTTGCGGGGGGAATCTTGAAGGATTAAATAACTCCAATCCCACGAGAAAACTGTCCTAGCTTGGTGGGTGGCCCTCAATGGGTTGTTTAGTAGAAAACCGTACTAGCTGGGTGGGTGGTCCTCACTGGTTGGTTGGTTAATTACCTTGGAAGGAAGAACGACTCGAAGGATTGTGAAACTTGGTAGCGTGAGTGCCCCCAAAATAGCAGACCAATTATTGGTTATGGCTTACCGAGGTGCCCAATGTCTCATATTATGGCTTCCCGAGGTTCCCAATGTCTCATTGCCAAGACATTGCCAAGTATGGTGGGTGGAGATGAATTACATTTAATGTACATTGTGAATTTTTACAAGGCCACTTGGGCCTGCTGCTTCTCCTAAACAATGGGTGGTGATTCTGAGCTTGGTGGATGGAGATGAATTACATGAACTGTGATGTTTAGTGTACATTGTGAATTTTTACATGGCCACTTGGGCGTGCTGCTTCTCCTAAACAATGGGTGGTGATTCTGAGTTTGAGCCCAGTAGTTTATAGAGTGGAGTCTACGGTAATTTTGAGCTTGGGTCCAGTAGTTTATGCAGCGGAAAGGAATTGGATTGGATTGGTGGGGGAGATGCCCACATCATGGGATTGGCATAATTTTTGTTATTTAAATCGGTTACATAAAGTACATTATGATTTTCTTTACCATTTCCCATTATTGACTACACAATATTAGTCTGAGTCTCTTATGATCCTGAAATGTAATTGAATTATTAACAGTGTAAAAGGACCCCAAGTTTAACCATAGACTATTAAGATTGCTCTTATAAGAAAGAATTGTTTTGGAATAAATTAACTATAAATTAACCACAACTCTTGAAATAAACAAACCTTAACCAACTAATATTATGATACGGCTATGGTTTGAAACCTCGGAATGCTCAAAATCTTGTGAAATGTAAGAATTATAATGAATTTGCATCTATGTTAGCAATTACAGAAAGGTATAGCGTTGGATGCAGTAAGCATGTTGGGGTTGACCAGTTCACTTGTGTGTGTGTTCCCTTTTAATTTTCACATTGCATCCAGGTATGTATTTGGGCCCTGTATTTGTACTTTAATGACATTCTGCCAGTCTGTACAAGTACATTTATGGATGTAAATGCTCCATTCCTTCCTGACAAATTTGAGTTAAATGCTTGGTAATGGCTATATTTTGTATACAGGTAGAGAAGAGAATATGCAGACCAATGTCCTTGAGTAGATTGTATATAATTGATCCGAGTTGTTTTGATTTGAATTGTGAACACGACCGATTTCATCTTGTATATATCAGTAAATGTCTGCTATCAGTTGAACTAATGGAGGACTTTCATTGAAATCTATGTTATTCATTTTGGCTGAGGGAGGACTTTCATTATACCTTTGCTATGTATGGAGTAATGCAGAAGCTCCATTCTGTCTTTCATTCACATAGTCTAAACGGAAATTTCACATACCCATTTTATTCAACTGGGCTAACCAGAATTTGAATTATACATTTGAGCTAAAGAACAATTTTGTGATCTAACAGAGCGTCTGCATTAATTTATGGTTTTATTGCTTTTATTTTGAACTTTGCTTGGAGGATGTTGTTGATTTTTTCAGCAAATACCTTCTTGTGAACAGAGAAGCATTCTCCATTTCTCGCCTTGAGCTCATTATCAATGATGCTGGGTAAAGAATTTTTAATGCTCCTTTTTTTCAGAACTATACTTTATACTTCTTAAGTTCCAACTAAATTTTATTAAAGATTTAATGGAAATTCTTCGACGTAGGGCTGAGCTCGAGAACAGAAATGAACGATTCGACGTCATAATAGTAGACCTCATATCCTAGAGGTCCTTGTTATAAATTATACACAAAATATTTCTCTGAGCTTGTACCAAAACCAAACATGAGCCACACCAAAACCAAACGTGAGCCACAGAGGAGTGTTCGTTACTCAGGTATAACATCATAAAATCGCTCAAATTATTATAGACGAACAGAGAAGCGTTCTCCATTTCTCGCCTTGAGCTCATTATCAATGATGTTAGGTAAAGAATTTTTAATGCTCCTTTTTTTTCAGAACTATACTTTATACTTCTTAAGTTCCAGCTAATTTTTATTAAAGCTTTAATGGAAATTCTTCGACGCAGGGCTGAGCTTGAGAACAGAAATGAACGATTCGACGTCATAATAGTAGACCTCAGATCCTAGAGGAACTTGTTATCAATTGTACACAAAATCTTTCTCTGAGCTTGTACCAAAACCAAACGTGAGCCACAGAGGAGTGTTCGTTACTCAGGTATAACATCATAAAATCGCTCAAATTATTATAGACGAACTGGCTTATGTGGCATACATGACATTTTGAATGACTTGTGGAAACTCTCTTCTCTACATCGCCAAGATTATTTTTTTCTCTAAAGAATATTGTGAAGTGTTTATATTCATAGGCTGTATAAGAACAAGGTGTTTACCTTCAAATGGTTGCCTCGAAGTAATGGAGTTTTAATAGATCATGATATTAGTATTAAGTATAATTTAGTTTCGATCTCTAGTTTAGCGATCACTCAAGTATAAGATGTACTTGGTAATATCTGCCAAACCACAGGGTTATATTGGCTCAAATTATAGATATGATATACAATAATTTCTGCAACGTTTCTCGCATAGAACCCATTCACAGTGGACAAACTAATTTTATATATACTTTTAATTAAACAAAGCGTTTTTTATTTAGATTTTGGCACACTTTTCAAGCTGCAAAGAAGTGAAATCACAAGTGAAGCTGCAAAGAAGTGAAATCACAAGTTTTTTTCTTAAAGTTCAAATTGGTTGGATTACATTACACTTGAGTCTATCCAAGCGTTAGCGTAGTTGAATTTATATGGCACCTTCTAGAAGGAGCAGGTTTTGATCTCAAGACTCTTTACAAAAGGAAACTTGTGTTGACCATTTATTCTATTAAAACTTAACAATTTAAAAACAAGTTTAAAAGTCATCCTCGTTCACAATATTTTTTATTGAACATATCTTTTTATTATCAACTATAAATAACTATTTCACTGTTTTTTTAACTAACATAAAAGATAATACCCCTACAAGAATAAGTGACTCACAACACCAACTCGTTGAATTTTTTTTTTTACAATAAGTTGTGTGAGAACTAGATGCATTTTGGTTCATGTATTGGAGATACAAGGAATTATTGGAATTATATATATATATATATATAAAGAATTTGTTGCAATTATAGCATAAGATATACGGTATTTGAAAAAGTCAAAGTATCATGATATCTTCAAAAGTAAGAATACTTTTTATAATAGAAATAGTGATTGTATACTGACTAAACTAATATGGTTTAGAAATTAGTTTAGAAATTGATTTATAAAAAAATTTTAAAAAAAGGAATTTTAAAAAGATATATTTTTATTGAAGGTTTCATACTTGATAGTGGTTGAGAATTGAGATAGCATTTCCAAATTTCCTTGAAATTGATGCATAATTTTCCATCCCTAATTACAATAGCTATTAACATTTGCGGGGACATTGCCACCTCGTGGCTCTTGTTATTAAAAAGAACACTGATCTGGTTATTTATGTCCATTATTTTAACAATCTTATTTATGTAAACCTATTGGAAAAGAAATAGCAGTACTTTAGCACAAGTAGAACATTTAAGAGGATAAGAGAATATCTTAGTAGATAAGATTGTGTATTTACAGACACTAGAGAAATTTTCAATCATGCTAAATATCAGGAAGGTTAAACAGTGTTATGATATGTTTATTTTTTTCTCTGTTCTCACTTAGTAATTGAATGAAATGCAACAAAAAAATCACAGTAGAGTCACAATGTTTACATACAGTTAAGTAAAGAAATAAGCTACTAATCATATAGTTTATTTTATAACAATATCAACGAAATATAGGACTAATATTTATTATAAACTAAATAGGATTAAATTTAAAAGTACTTAGATTAAAAAGAGTAAACTGAGTTACAGAATTTATGCTATATCATTTCAAAAAATCCGAGTAAAGTCTACTAGATAGTTTACTAAATAAAAACAATGAAAATATAATTAATAACTAGTATACAACTAAATAATATCTATGTAAAAACTATTTATAAATATTAGACAGGCTTATACCTATAAATATAAACTTCAGGATCGAAACCCTAACCAAGTTATTGATCTATTATAAATAAAACTTCTAAGTTGCAAACCATTTACTTGGATAATAATATATATATAAGCATTGAGTCTATTGTAAACTGTCATAGTCCTTTATGGAACAAAGGTACTTTTACACAACACACCTATAATATTAATTTAACCAAAATAACAAGTAATAGAACCTAATCATTAATTAACTGAAGAACTTAACAAGGGTTTCACTTCAGGGAAAACCCTATCTTGTATTTTCCAAACAAATAAGATTAATATTATAAATTACACACTGCGAATAAGTTACAGTCCTTATAATAACAATGTATACTAACAAAGGATATTTAGACAGAATGTTCTTCATTAACAGTCAGATAGGACAAACCCTAATATACACAGAATTACAATATACACGTTTACTGTAAAAAAAAAAGACAGAGCTCGAAGTAATTTGTTTTTTTTAAAAACCCAATGTATTACATTGACAGGCCGTAAGGCTACAAACTTAACCAGATTACAGTACCCAACTCAGGGCCGGTGCATCCAGCATCGTGGAATGGGTTTTTAAAAACAAAACTAACATTCATTATATCAAAACCTACATTACTATATAATCTTGATAAGTCAAGAAAAGAGCATATACAAATCACGACATTGAATTCGGAGTCACCCTACTATATGCAAGGGTTTAATAACGAAAAAAAATCTTAAAAACTGAATACCAAACATCCCAAGACTAAGGAAACTGAGGTCGTAAATTTTTCCAACTGAAATCATTTTCCCCTAAGTCTGTACAAGCAGGGAGTGCCACTTTGTAACCAGGGCTTACCGTAGACTAGATGCCAATCCAAACATGAAGAGGATTCTTCCAAACGAAAAGGCAAACCAGCACCTACAAGTGAAAATTAAAATCTTGATTTAAAAAATGAGTTTATAACTGTAACTGTAATTTTAAAGCTTACAAACAATTTAAAAAAAATTATTACCTGGAAGTGTTGAAAACCAAGGCCACGAAGAAGGCGGACCAACACAACGAACAGTACAACCCTCGTGTTCACTTGAGAAAGGGGTAGCTAGGTTCAAAATACTAACTACATCGATGACTGGAGAAGGAGCAAGCATTGATAGTGGCCACACAACGATTTGACACTAAAAACTACTGACTGTGTAACACTACCCTCACACACAGCAAAGTTTTGTTTGTAGGAATCAAATCAAATGTGATTTGTGAACTTCACAACTCTTACACTAGGCGACAACACTTCAGAATGCACAGAAAGCGGAGCTGAAGGCAAGCACAAGCGATCCCTCATGGCCGCAGGAAACCAGACAAAGCACATACCAAAAAACCTCGAAAAAGAATGAGAAGTAGGGTTGCATGGTGAGCTTATAAGCTATGCAATGCATGGTGGTGGATGTTCCACGTGCCCACAAATTTATCCATTCCACAGTGGGTCGAGTTGTATAGTCTCCACTGCAATATCGGGATCAAATTATTGTTAATTATTTGTATAATTATCACAATGATAATGAAATATATAAAGTCATAATGTATCATTTCATTGATAAATCCTAAAATTCAAACTATGATAAAGAATGAGGTTTTCATGGTATTGGTAAACCTTATATATTAAACCTTGGAACCTTCATTGGTAACAAACCAAATCATGCATTGTATTGTTCATATTTGACATATTTAAACAATGAAAACTTTCGATGGAGGAATAACAGCTATGGAAATATCCATAGTAGGGTGTATGCCCTTGATCTTAAGGTAATAAGTTGCAATAATAATCAATTATTCATACATTATATAGCAAGACAATGATGTTAGAATGAGCTGTATGTAAAGACTAATAGTAAGAATCTAGTTGTAAATCAATATTGTGGACATGAAAAGCATTTACACTCTAGAATAAATTCTTATTGTTGTATGACTATAGTACTAAGAGTAAGGTAAAATTCATGGAAGTTGTAATCGTTTGGTCTCCAAATGTATACAATGCCCCAAATGAATTCAAACCAAGGTTAGTTTAGACTTGGTAGTCACAAGGATAGTAGAACTATCCAAGAAAAAGTATAGTATCATTTGTTATTACAAATAAATAATAAGGTGATGTAATTTCATCACATTACTTATATCATGAAGAAGTTTGGAGATAGAAATCACAACTTGTCGATATTTACACACTTGATCATTTAAAAAAACAATGCATTAATAAGCTGCTAAACTTCCTCTACTGGAGCTTAATAAAAGGTAAAGCTAAGAGTTCTGTATAAGCTTGTTTCTTGAAAGGCCTTAGGTCTGTTTCCGTACTTATAAGCAGTATTGTACATTTTATAAATAGCAATAGCAATAAACTTTTATTTCAATAAGAGTATTGATATACTAAATCTTGAGCTCTAATAAGAACTAGAAATAGCTTAGAGTAAAGATAGAAAAAAATTCTATCTAATGTAGCAGTCATTCTGATAAAAGACAAACAGTAGGGCAAAGTTATTGATCTTTACGACATGAAGTTTAAGTACTATCACATTTGTAAAACAAGTAAAAGAAACGTTACTTTACCTTGTAGTACCTTGAATTCTTCTAAGCAAACTTTTACTGTAGCAGTATATTTATGCTAAAAGAAGTATATCTAGTTTAACGCCTTAATAAACTCTTACTGATTCAAAATTTGCCTGTTAAGCCTGTAAGATCCAGAAATTCAGGTACGTTAGCAATCGCTAAGTAAGCCCCAGTTAGAAAGTAACTTCTCACCTACTTGACAAGTCAAACCATTAGTACAACTAGAAATAACTGAATGTAGATTATTTACAACACATATCAAAATTAAAATAGTATGAATCTATATGTGTTTAAGTTGTGGTTACTTTTGTTAACTGTTCCATTCTTTCCATTAGCTGCTAGCAGTTATCCAACTGCGACTATAAATAGTTTATGTTACATCAAAATTTTTATTTTTTGTGAAAAGTTGGGGTTTTGACCTGTGGTATCAGAGCACAAGGTTCAAACATTAGGCCTTGATGAAGCCCAACTGGCTTTTATGAAACATTGATTTTGAATTATTTTGCTGATGTATTTTCTTTTAAATGTTATTCAACAAAGAAATTGTTTTTGAAGTTTAACAACGGGTATGGAAAGGCTGGAGGAATATGCAGAAGAGGAATCTCCATTTACTGAACAAGAAAACTTACCAAGAGACCCCATATAAGAATATCTAACCACTAACTCCTCAGAACTTTTACAAACAGTAAAAGACTTAAAATCTAAAATGGAATTTGTTAAACGAGAGAATGAAAGGATTCTGAGGGCTCAAGAGAAGCTAAATCAGATCATAACATAAAGATTTCAAATTGAGGGTAGGGGAAAAAGAGCTGATTCAGAAGATACAAGTCATCAACATAAATATAAAAAGATTAAACAGACTAAAAATGAAAGAAGCTCATCTTCAGAGGTGTTTGGTGATCAACGTAAAATTCACTCCACCAGTGACAGTAGTGATGAAAACCATTATACTAAAAAGAGAAAATATAAACCCTATGAGGAAATTTCTGGGGAATTTAAAAAGATTAAACCACCAACATTCAATGGAGAGACTGAGAAGGGGGAGGAAGCAGAATCCTGGTTATCTGGAATGAAGAAGTACTTCCAGATTTATAACTATTCTAACCAATTAAAGGCTAGAATGACTATCTACAATCTCTCAGGAAAGGTTGATATTTGGTGGCAGGATTTGAAGAGAGTGAAGGGAATAAAAGAGAAGAATGTAAATTGGAGTACCTTTAAAAGGTACTTTAAAAAGAAATTTCTATCTGAACAGTACTATGAAGAGAGAGAAAAAGAATTCTATGAGCTTAAATTAGGATCAATGACTATGAAAGATCTGAACAACAAGTTTTTAAGCCTGCTTAGGTATGTACCATACCTTGTGGATGAAAAACCAAAGGTACACTGATTCCTCAGTTGTCTACCTTATCATATTAAGGATAGGATTGAGTATGACAATCCAAAAAATATGGAAGATGCTATGAGGAAAGCCAACTTATGTTATGAACAGAACCAGAAGAAGGAAATCATGGCCAACTAGAAGGCCAAGAAGAATAATAACCATTATGACCAAAAGAAGAAATAATTTGTTCCCAACAGGAGTTCTAAAAACAATAAGGCCAGAAACTTTGCTAACAAGAATTTCCAAGGGAATAAGAATAATTCACCAAGCAATCAAAATAATTCCAAGGGTAAAGAGTTTGTTAATAACCATGGTAATTACACAAAGAACTTTGAATGCAAAGAACCTATAAAGTGATGGGAGTGTAATGGCCCACATTATGCCTCAGTCTATCCTAATCAGAAAAATACTGTCAGTAATATCCATACTATACAAGAGATGACTGCCGGAGATTTAGCAAGGATTATGCCCAAAATCAATGCAGCCTTGGAGAATCGACAAGTAGAATATCAAACTTCCATGGTGGAAGTAGAAGGTATGATAAACCAAACCCATATAGCTATTTTAATTGATCCAAGAGCTAGTCTCAGTTATATTTCACCTAAAATGGTAGAAAAATGTAAGTTTCCTGTTGAAAAATTTGAAAATTCTTGGTTGGTGCAGTTAGCCACTGGTGCTAAAAGGAAGGTAACTTGTTTTGTAAAAGAATGTGCAGTAGTTATGGATCAACTTGAAACAGTTGTAAAGCTTAATGTATTACCTCTTGGTTCTTATGATTTACTGATCAATATGGATTGGTTAGAACAACATAGGGTGATTTTAAATTGTTATGATAAAACATTTACATGTATAAATAATGATGAAAAACCAATAAGTGTAAAGGGGATCCGTAGAAAAACAACCATAAGGCAAATTTCTGCTATGCAACTTAAGAGAGCTGTTAGGAAGGGTTGTAAACCTTATGGAGTAATAATAACTGATGAGGAAAATGTAAAAAAGACAGACAAATTAAAATTGGAAGACATACTAGTTTTAAGAGAATATGTTGATGTATTTCCGGAAGAAATTCCAGGACTACCTTCGAAAAGGGAACTAGATTTTAACATTGAGCTAGTACCTGGTGCAGTACCCAGCTCGAAGGCCCCTTATCGAATGAACATACTAGAACTGAATGAACTAAAGTCACAATTAAAAGAAATTATTGACAAAAAGTATATTCGACCCAGTGTGTCTCCCTGGGGGGCACCTGTCATCTTCGTTAAGAAAAAAGGACAGAACCATGCGACTTTGCATAGATTACCGTCAGTTGAATAAGATGACTATTAAAAATAGATACCTATTGCCTCGCATAGATGATCTATTTAATCAACTACATGGAGCCACGGTGTTCTCAAAAATTGATTTAAGGTCTGGATATCATCAAGTTAGGATTAAAGATGAAGACATCTTTAAAACAACTTTTAGAACTCGGTATGGCCATTAAGAGTTTGTCGTCATGCCATACGGGCTTACTAATTCCCTAGAAGTTTTTATGTGTTTAATGAACAACATTATACGTAAGTATCTAGATAGGTTTGTGGTTGTGTTTATCGATGACATCTTAATCTATTCAAAAACTGAAGAAGAACATAAAGAACATTTAATTAAAATTGTTTTGCAAGAGCTACGAGATCATCAACTCTTTTCAAAGTTTAGTAAATGCGATTTCTTCAAAGATAAAATTTAGTACTTAGGGCATGTGGTGACTAAGGAAGGGATTTCGGTAGATCCCAGAAAGATAAAGGTGATCGAAGATTGGCCGGTTCCTAAGGGTGTAACTGATGTTCGATCCTTCATGGGAATTACCGATTATTACCGGAGGTTCATTGAAGGTTTTTCGAGAATTGTGAATCCAATAACTTCTTTGTAGAAGAAAGGAAAGAAATTTGATTGGAATCAGAAATGTGACGATAGATTTAAAAATTTAAAAACTTTATTAACCAGTGCACCTATTTTAAGACACTACTACATTTCAATCCAAAATTCGACGGAAAACTCTGACGGCGCGTGGATTTCTCTTTTTAAACTTACCAAAAATCACAAGGATACATTTTTTTTTTGCAAATGTGGCCACAAGCGTCGGTTAAGCGATGGCTATTTGATTTGTGAATGTTCAAAGTTCATGTTGATGTGTACTAAATGTTCAAAGTTCGTAAGCGTTGCTTAAGCGATGGAGGAACCGTCAGTTAAGCGACGACGCGCTATTTATCACATGATGAAACAATGTTATGCCTCACCCCGCCACAAAAAAAAAACACAAATTACAACCCCACCACAAACAAACCTCGCGACAGCACCAGTGAAAGAAAGAGAGGAGAGGGGTCACAGTGGATAGATGGAACACAGGGGACTATTAGACAGTGGATAGATGGCACATAAGAGATGGGTCGCAATGGATAGATGGAAAGAAACCTTTAACCCATTACAGCTGTAGAGGAGGGGCTGAAGAGGAGAGGGTCAAAGAGGATAGGGCCGTAAGGGACAGAGCTCACAGAGGAGAGGGCGGTATAGGAGGGCCCGAAGAGGAGAGGGCCACATGGGATAGAGCTCGTAGAGCAGAGGGCCACAGAGGTCATGTAGAAGAGGCTTTGTAGAGGCATACGAGGATTTGAAGAGGTCATGCAGATGGAGGTTTGCAGAGGCAGAGGAGGGTTTACAGAGGTCACACAGAGGAGGGTTTACAGAGGCAGCGGAGGGTTTGCAGAGGTCATGCTAAGGTCGATAGAATGCCCCAAATCGGTGAGTAATCTATGTTTGCTTAAATAATTTTGATTTGGAATTATAAAAAACAAGTTCTCTATGCAGAAGAAATGTTTATTTAGCATGTATTATACTGGTATGGAAAAGGTGAAAAGACTATGTTCATAATATAGTTTAAAATTTGAACTTCTCTTCCCCTGAATTTCCCTCTCACTCTCTATGTGAGATGAGGGTCATTGCTGCTGCATTGCATTGTAGTTGCGTCCTTTCCCACATTTAATCTTCCAGCTGTTGATTTTCTTATATTTTGACAGCCAAAGTATTCAAATAAGCACAAAATAGGAAGTAAGAGCATTGGGATAACTAGACACATTTCCATATCAAGCCCTCTTTTGTCGAAGGAAAGTTCAACCAAACCAGCAGCTGAATTGGTCAAATTGAATCCAATGAGTGAGTATGCCGCCAGGTCTGGACGATTAATTGATTCTAACCATGAAGGGCATAGCAGCTGGTATGCAGAAAACTGGTTAGAAGGGTTTTGGCAACATATTTTCTCATGTTAGTACTATATTGGGAGTTTCTTGAGACCTGCTTCACAGGGGCGTTATTCAGATTCCAATATTAAAGGCAAATTTCTAAATACGCCAGTGTAGATATGGAGTTAACAAGTGTTGGTGTCCCTGTTAAAATTTTCATTGGATCATCTAACCTCCCCAAATTTCTCTGAATTAGATCATCTAACTTCTTGCTCCTGTTTATTGATCGCATAAACATCAAAATCTTTGCCACATGAACATAGAAAGAAGATTTTGATGTTTCTTCTTGCTATGCATTGGGGAATAAAATCATTGCAAGAAAATATATGCATTAGCAAGCCTATGGCTAGGATTGGCGAATACATAGCCAGAAGAATTTGTTGTTTCAAAGAAATAAGTGCATTGGCCACATAAACATGAAAATCCAATGCAGTTCCTTCTATGTGATAATGAATCTCCTTGCCCTGACCAAGAGCTCCTAGGCCATAACATGCCTTGAGAACAAAAGGAAACATAAATTTTTCTGGTTCCCCTATTTGTATATCCTCTAATAATGGCATTCCATAAGTATACATCTTGTTCATGTGCATTATGAAATGCTTGGTGTGCATCCTCCACATTGTTGTAAATGGCATAACTGTTCACCAATCTGGTGGCTAGAAATGTGTCAAATCCTTTTATGAGATGTAGGTGTGCATTTCCTTGAGAGATTTGATGTTAGTACATTGCATCAATAGAGAAGCGTAAATGTTCGAGTCTAGTTATGAGATTTGTACAGAGTGTGGTTATGATTTCCATTGTGGTTGGGCTTCACAAGGAGCTACAGTAGACATATTGTGATGGAATAGGAAGAGATTAACAACAAAAGGTATATGGTTTGTTTGGCTTTGTGATGGACACAAATTAGTTTTAAAATTTTCAAATTCCAAACATTGGTTTTGATAGACTCAGCTTTGAGTTCTCATGATTCATTGGACAATGGACTTCTGAAATGCATACAGAGCATTGATTCATCCAAACACCTGTACTATTTACAATGCCAAAAGTGCCTAATAATAATGTCTGGAATCAAAGTTGATGCAGCCAGGCTCCGAGTCTCTAGTCTGAGAAGCTGAGGGATTCTCTACAATGAATTTAATGTCTGAGAAGGTTGCCCTTGTTTATCACAACCTTAGAAAATGGCCCTTTCATTATTACATGAATCTTGGGTTTGATAAGCTGAGATTTAAACTTGTGGCACTTGTTTTAGGACTTTCAGCCTATGATTACTCCAATTTTAGCTTTGGTAATACTGAACAGATTGACATTTTTGCTATAAAGAAATCCATCAGCATTAGCCTCACAAGTACATTTACAAGAGCAATGACACCAATATGCATTTCATTCATTTGAATAGACTCGTGAGTGTAAGCAATGTGTCTAGTTATCACAATGCTCTTACTTCATATAGTCAAGAGCATTTATAGGTCTCTTTAACACACATGCATCTTTGTGAATTTATAGGACTTGATATGGAAATGGAATGAAAACAGAATTATTTTGAGATGGGGTAACATTTTTATTGTTTCGGTCTTTAGATAGTGTCAATGATGTATTTTCTATAGATATTTTTGGTGCTATTAAGATGCCAAAAATAAAATGTTATATTTTTACTTTATTTTTTATTTTGATTAGGATTCATGTAATAGACATTCTAAATAAGTTATTTATCACTATATTTGATGGATTGGATGAGAATTGCAAGGACCTCCAATATGCCATAGACCATCAGTATCTTTTTGAACCTCTTTAGGTATGAATTTTGAAATTTGCTTATTACAGTGGGTCACATATTTTGTTTCTATGCAAATTGAGATTAATATAGTGTTTGTAGGTAGTATACTCAACCAATGGTTAGAAATATACATTAGTTGCATGCCAAATATTGCATAAAACCCACTAATATGGATATATTTTGTTGGGACAACACGTTCCTTAATCATCTGGTTTACATGGTTCATTAAAAAATTTTTTTCAACTTTGGAAGAAATGAGTTTGACTGCGACAACCTGAATGTGCAATAATACTTGCAAAATGTTTGCATCTGACCTTTCAAGAAGGTATACATTTATTCTCAAGGTATTTTACTTAGTTTTCATTGATTTTCATTGAAGGGAAAAGAGTATCAAGTCCTTTGATAGAGAGAATGAAATATTTTCTTTCTTTGCAATCTTAAATGTAGAAAGAAGGTACTTGAGCTTGATTAAAGATCAATTTGTGGTTAAGACAATGCAAGGTATATGCATTATTTCCCTTGTTCCCTTTGTATTCCATAAAAAATACTTCTCTAACAATGAATTTTTTTACATTTGAAATATCCTTCATGTCTTTATACCTTGGAGATGTATTACATCAGGAGCCACTATTCCTTTTGATATCTGAATTTGGAACTCTTTATACGGCTTTAAGCAACCTTCTAATTGTTTACATATGTCAAATTCCTTGTTCAACATACCTTGTTTGTGACTCATATATGAACTTCACATATTTTGAATGCATCACACCCTAGCTAATGTATTTTCTTAGAAAAAGTCGGGCCACTGACATTATAATCAGTGGCATGAAAATTTACATGTGAACACCTAATCTTTATTTCTGGAATGATTTTTTTAATATTTGTTGTGGTCATTAGATTTGAATTTCCTAGAATATGTGGTATTCTAGATCAGCCATCCTTACTTTCCTATACAACATTTAACTGACATGGCTAGGGGTATTTTGTACAAAATTGAATTAAACAAGGACTATGAACAAGAATGGAATTTTTTACTTTACACATGCATAAGCTGAAAGGTTTGAGATCTGGTTATTATGTTAGCAGTACAGAGCTTTCCAATCTGTGTCTTGTTGCCTTTCCAGACCATCGGTGATTTTTTGCCAATGTCGAGCTTTCAACAATGTGTGTCTGTGAGAGTGCCAAGACTAACAGTAGTTTCATTCAATTGTGTAAGATGCCAAAGGGCAGTTATTGAAATCATTCGTATAGTGGACTTAATAATTACTAGGAGGTTCTCTTCAAGAATAATAACGAAAATTTGAATATACAACAAAGAAATAACCAAGGACCTGGAAAACAAGAACATAAATCATCAAGAAAGGTTAGTAGAACTTACTTCTGTGAATAGTACTTCACTAGATTACACGGCATAAGATAAAGCTCATTCTTGTGGCCAAGTTCCATGGTTGTTGCAATATGTACTAGTGTGCATTTCAAATGAAAAGGATCCCTTTCAAAAAGGCTGCACATATCAGAGAGGCAACAAGTTCATTATTTCCACAAAAGATTGGAAAGTAGGATGCAAAGCACATTTCCAGAGAAATCTTGTCCCGAGCATGGGAAGAGATGAGGGGCTCCGGCTTCATAACAATTCTTCAGCAACAAAATTTCTGCTTGAAGAGACTGTTGTACTGTTAGATCTGTGCTTCTGCATCAATTTTTTCTAAGAATTTAATTTTTTTTCAAGTTTGATGATGTTAGGTCAGAGAAATGGACTGTCTTTTTTGGGAAATCCTTCCTTGTATTAATGAATACATTAACCTAAATTTTATTTACTAATTCTTAGTCTCTTTATTTCATTTCCATTATTACTAAATTTGTGAATTCTTGAAAACTGTGGAATACGTAATTTTAATAAAGGAATTTTGACAAGTTTCATGTGTTTTAGGAGCTACACAAAGGAAGACATAAATTTAGTCACAAAGTTAATATTGAAAAGAAGAAAAAAGGAAAAGAAGAATTGCCGATCATTGTTGCTGTTGAAGCTGTGGCTATGGAAAAATGTCTGCAGCTCAAGATCCATTTTATATAGTCAAGGATGAGATTCAGGATTCTGTAAGTTCTCTATCTGTTTTTCAATTTCAATTTGAGCACAACACTTGTACACTTTTTTGTACTTGGAAAAAAATCATAAATTCAATTCACAAGAGGAGAAATTACATTCTGTACATGCATACAACATTTTGCAACCATCCAAAAAATGGTCTCCAATTATCAAAGCCTAAATGTTCCATAAAGAAAGTCCTGCTGGAGCGCTTCTAAAGCGTGATCTCCAAATATCAAAATAAGCCTAACCAACCAGCATTAAAGCTGTAATGAGTTATCACCAGTTTTAAACGAGAAACATAGAGGGATCTCCAACATAGCACAGAATCCCATTGGAAATTTTAGAAAATATTGGCCTGACAGTAACAGGATGCATTCTTGATCTCTAGTTCTTTTTTTATAATTAATCAATTTATTCAACCCGTGAATTACACATCTTTGGGAAACCCAGCTGGCACTTCCCCACATTCTAAGGATGGTACCCAGGGTAAACCAAATTCTTCATGGCTCAAGACCGTTACAACAATAAACACATCAAGAGCTCAATGCGTCACTTGTGGGAATTGATCTTGTGTGGGGAGGATAACACTCCATTGCTCAACTCACCTGGGCTACACCCAATTGACACTTAATTCATGTTATGTTGTATCACCTTTGCTATCATGGCAGTCTTACTGGAGTACTCTTAAAATCTGTTCAGATTGTATGATCTAAGTTTCTCACCTATGAGTTGAAAATAGTGATTTGCTGGACTCTTTCTTTATTGAATTCAAAACAGGATGTGGGATTAGTGCTCTTTGGTACATATAATTTTCTTGTTTCTGTCAAACTATGAATAAGATTTTGTATGCAAACTCAAAGTATATTATGAATTCAAAATAATCATTACTTTAATGATTAACCCATAATATATCTTTACAATGTGAAGAATGAACAATAGTCACCTTGCCGATTGCCCTTGATATTGCAAAAGTTGTCTGTCTCATATTACTTTCTGAAGACAAATCTTCACGAGAACCAGGCCACCACACAATCGGCATCAAAATCTGTAAATCCAGCTTATTTGGTCCCTTAAAGATTTTAGCACCTTAAAGACTTTTTTAGGTGACAAGAATAGTATATTTATACTAGAAAGTCAAAAGGCTGCAGAGTTTACAAAGCTAAATTTTGGACAGACCTAAGATTGCCTTCCATTTCTGTGATGTAGCCTTACCATCTACAATCCCCCTTCTTGTGGTTTAGTACCTTAAAGATTTTTTTAGGTGAAAAGAATAGTATATTTTTACTAGAAAGCCAAAAGGCTGCAGAGTTTACAAAGCTAAATTTTGGACAGACCTGAGACTGCCTATCATTTCTGTGATGTAGCCTTACTAACCCTGAAATCAAATGGAATTAGGCCTACCCACATAATCTACTACCCTTATATAGGTTATTTACTGATAATTACAGATTGTGTAATAGTTACAAACCCCAATCTGGATTCTGGATCCCTCAAACCGCTCATTAATACCTCTGCTTAAATATAGTAACAAAGATATCCTGTAAAAGGTAGACTGGAAAAGGTAAAGGAGCAAGATATCATGTAAAAAGTATACCGGAAAAGGTAGAGGAGAAAGATATCATGTAAAAGGTATACGTATCAGCATATATGTATCATGTAAAAGGTATACGTATCAGGATGTTTCAGATGCCTTTGTGTGTCTAATATAAACTCTTGAATTTTCTTGATTCCATTGATTTCTGTTCTCTGTTCTTGGAGATTTTGAAACATCTGAAGTTAAAGATGTTGAATTCTCTGTTATTTTAGACTTTGAATCCTTTGCTGATGTAGACTTTGAAGGAGCAGCAACAAGGTCATGGCCCACTCCAAGGAGCAGCAAGAAATTCACAGCCCACTCCAAGGAGTAGCAAGAACCCTGGAGGTCAAGCCAAAGTAGCAGTAAACCCTTAGAACATTCACTTAATCAGATCTCGAATTTTCTCTTGTCAAGACACACACTAAATTAATTTTAAGACTTGAATTCATAATCTTAACATGTCTTCTAAAATGGGTCTTGTAGTTGCATTATCTTTAACAAGTTTGACAGCTCTTTGCTATAACTTGCTTTTGAAATAGGGATCTTCATCAGCATGGCCCTAAAGCCACTGTAGGTTTAATACTTGCAAATCAGAGTTAACACAAGGCACAGTATTTAATACTTGCAAATCATAATTTTTTCTTTGATAATTAAATAATAGTTTGGCTTGTTCTGGTGTAGTCCTTGTTTTTCCAATTAAGGGGAATTCCTTTAATGTTACTACAGGATTAATGAAAGTTTTTGTAAAAGAAGGCATATGAGCAGATTATGGTTAAGAGCTATTGGCTAATTTGTTTATGATTGCATATTTGCAGATAACTGTGTTCAATTCAAATCCAGACATCGTAATCCAGACATCGAAAGAGAATTTCACCAAGTAACTTTCTTTTCCTTATGATTTGATCTGCATATTCTAATTTCATGGAAATTCATTTTGATTTAAGTTCTTAAAAAAATTCATTTAACAATTATTTTACAATTGTCGTATGGCATATACTAGGTTTATGGTGGGAGAACTTTGGCAGTGAAACACTTGAACTCCAAAGGTTCACGGTCAGAGTATTGAGCCAGATATGCAATGTTTCCAGATGTGAACATAGCTGGACTACGCTTGAGGATCTACACTCTAAGAAGCGCAATAGGTTGGCACAAAAAAATATGGAAGATTTAGTGTTTGTGCAGTACAATATTCAACTCCATAGCAAACAATTGGAAGGGTCTAACAACATTGAAGCCATCCCACTGTTTGAGGTAGATCCAACTTCAGAGTGGATTGTTGAGACAGAGGAGTTGATCTTTATGAATGAGGACCTCAACTGGATAGACAGTGATGGAGACATAGATAACAAGTCAGATAGAAAGTCATAAACATCATCAGAGTCAGTTGCAGGCTCTTCCCATTCATGTAGCCAGAAGTTGCCACTAATTATACTTGACCTTGTACTTACTGTCATACTGTGGTCCATTTGGCAACATCTGTGGATTTTGGACTCTAAAATGTATACAAGAAAACTGTTTCCTCTTTAAATTAATTAGTTTTGCAACCTTTATGCTATTATATATCTGGATTTTCTAACTTATATGTATTTTGACCATGTGATGGGAAACCATGCAATGAGGAGCTCAGAAAAAGTTTGTTCAGGTTCCCC
>LPNX010239183.1:23385-113849 GCA_001517045.1 Pseudotsuga menziesii | reverse complement strand
CTCATAGCGTCTGGTCCCTGTGGCTTGTCATACACACTGGGTATTTGCATGGCTAGTCATTTAACGGTGGCTCCCTTTAAAGGAACTCTTGGCTAAGAGTGGGCTAAAAAATAGAACCTTGTACAGTTTGTGGTACATTTTCTGGGACTGCCTATTTGGCAGGGACTGCTGTCAGCACATCAATGATCAGCACCCAGTTCTCTTTTAGAGAAAAGTGCTTTGCAAATCCATGATTTTCGGTGACTCCACGGATCTAGTGCTCTTGGCCTTCACAGGGATTTGGAAGGGTTACAATGTTCACCATCTAGAAGCTAAGGTGAAAATATGTTTTTGCTGATGAGTTTTGTTCACTTCAGTCTTTCTGTTGGAATTGGAGGGAAGAGATATGTATGCAATTGTTGGCTAAAGGTTATCTTCTTATTAAAGATGCTAAAAGTAATTAGATGTTCCAGCTTATCAGATTTTATTTTTGCCCTACTGGCACAGAGAAAGAGGATATGATCATTGAATATGCCCTTCCTCATTTTTTTTCATAAACATTTGGATTTTAAAAAATGGTGAAATTTGTAGTGGTAAGGGTAAACATATATTTTCGTCTGTGGGGAGCTATTATCCCAATTTCTGCATTATCACACCCCTCCTTCAATGTGGGAGCAACTAAAACACACATTGTTCAGGGTTCTATGCCTGCTGGTGTTTGACCCTGGATCATTGGTATGGCAATGCCATGCCTCAACCATGGCCCAATAGCATTTGTAGTGGCATGGATTAATTGCTGTGTAAATTTACATTAATTTCTAGTCTTTAATTTGATAGTTGAATCCACAAAAAATGCATGAATGTTAGATTAGCTTATGCTTAATTGGTTCCTTGATCTTTTTTGAACAGCTTATGGAGGCGATATGCTACAGACAATTGGTTACATATATGCAAGACAAGAAGCAAAGGAACTTGGAAAGAAATCCATATATTTGGGCGTGCCATTTATAGCTGAATGGTTCAGAAACAAAGGGCATTTTATAAAATCTCAAGTCACAGCAACAACAGGTCTGAAAGTGCATCAAATCTTTCTCAAATTAATATCGCACTATATTGTAATAGCATTCATAGTTTAATGCTCATTACTTTTTTGGCTGTGGGTGTGGTAGGTGCTTTTGCATTACTACAGTTACAAGAAGATATGAAACGAAAACTGAGTACAGAGGGGAATTATTTTGAAGGTGATTTGGAAGCATATCTACAGTCCAACAAAGAATTGATGATTAACTCACTTTCGAAACTAAATGTGGCGGATATTGAAGGAACCCTCTCACATGTGTGCGAGATGGTAATATTTTGCCGGAAACTCAAAGAGTCAAACCATTTACTGTGGCCATTTTTTTTAATATTATTGATACGGGAAGTTTCTACTCTATGAATTCACTGTTAACATTGGAATTATTGATCCAACTGGGTTTTTATTTTATCTATTTCCTGGTTCATTCTTTTTGATGAATGTGGCATATATTTTCATGGATATTTTAATGTCATTTGTCTCAATAACATTGAGCATGTTTGTTCTTTTGCTTTATGATATAATTAAGGTCTGTCAAAAGATAAACAGTAAGAATTTGACAGATGAATTTATTTAAGAGGTCTTGCAAGATAATAGTGCAAAGAAAGAAGATCTTCGAGCTCGTGCAAAGGCTTTGAAAACTTTGGGAAATATTTTCCAAGTAATATTTCTCATTGTTCTTGCTTATGGAGTAATTTATAGTACATTTATGATCTATGTGGAAAAGTAATCGCTCTTTCACAGAACTTATGCTTCAAGGAAGTCATTTTGTGACGCACGTTCTTGTTTGTGCTTTATATTCTTTTTTAGTGTTCAAATTCAATAGAAAGGTGTACACGATGTTATTGCTCAGGACCTACACATTATGTGCAATAAGGGAAAAATTGTTTCAACGAGTAGATGTTCTGTAGTAGAACTGACTTTAACAACTAATGATATCTATTGTATATGCTAGATGCATCTTTTAGGTTACATGGTAAAGGCCTTAAAAAACATTTATAAGTATTTCTATGGATGGATTGATGTAGTGAGTTGTTTTGTTGTTGGTCGCATGCTTTCCCTTATCTGTTACTGTGTTGGGTATTAGTTTAGAAACAATTAATATCTGAGCAGTTTTCCCAAGAGAAGCTGTAATAATTTTTAAATGCACTGGACTTTGTTTTTTTTATTTTTCTATTGGTTGGATTGTATGTTTGGCTTGCTTTTTGTATTCTTGCTTTTGTTGGCTAGAAGCCAATGTTGATTTTCTTGCATCAACTGATGTGCTTTACAAACATGTCAAATGGGTCAATAGACTGCAAAAATACAAAATGGAGATGGAGTTCCAGAAAGAGACACTGCTCCTAGGTTGGATAAGGAAGAATGCAACAATTATGCAAGCTCTCCCGATACATCACCAAAGACTCCTCCCAGCACGAATCCACTTTCCTCTCAGCTACTTCACAATAATGAGTCTAAATATAAATCTATGGTTATGCTTGATTGCATTGTAACAGTATTCTCTGCCCCTGAAGTATCCATTATAGAACCAATGCTTGTAACAGACCTTTTAAGTAATTAACTAAGCAATTTGTTTGTTTTAAAAACACCTATTGGTCTTGCCCTCTACTGATTTTTCCTTAGTTATCTTTAATGGAGATGATCATATTTGCATGGAGTGAAACTGTTTTCTTTTATTCTCATTGTAACTTCTCACTTGTAGTACAAGTGTAGAAATTTAAGCCCAGGACTTTTCTGTTGCAATTGGAATAGGCTACTAAATTCCAATCCATTAGTTTGGTTATCAAAGAATTACAGTTATTCTGGCCTCTATTTATACGTGCACAATCCTAACTGGGTTACATATCCTTCAATTCAAAATCTCAAACTAGCTGGCATTGCAGTTAGTTTGTCTAAAAGACAGATTTTCACCGAAAACGGAATCTCAAACTAGTTGGCATTAGTGTTAGTTCTATCCTAAATAATATGATGTTGGCAAACAAAAGCCTTGTTGAAGCCATCCTTCATTAGTGAATTGTGATACCTTTTACACTAAGCACATCTTCTGCTTATAGGTGCACCAATATTGACACTATGTGGGATATCTCTTTTGCATTCTTTTGCAACTAACAGTGGTCTTTCAGTAGTTATTTGGAGGATATCTTATATGCATTATATCCCTCAATGAACATTGGTCCGGGAAAATATCGACAAAGAGAGTTTTAGAGGGGAATAAATAAAGCCTCACTCCATAGCTTTGAAACAGCCAGCCCCCATCCCATAAAGAAAGCTAGTTGGTTGGTTGGGAGATAGTTTCACATCTTCAAGCATCCGCTTTTGTATTTTTTTTTTTAAACAATTTTAGCCGTCGCTTAAGCGACACCCTGCAAATGATTTTTTTTTTAACAGTTTTATCCGTCGCTTAAGTGACGACCTGCAAATGATTTTTTTTTAAAACAGATTTATCTGTCACTTAAACGGCGTCTTCTCCGTCGCTTATGCGACAGCCTGCAGGCGATTTTAAAAAAAAACTTCAATATGAGCTAGTTTAATATGAATTATATGTTGGATAACCGACGATTTACATTTAACCGATAGTAAACTTATCTGTCGCTTAATGGACGGATTATAAAGATGTCGGATAACCGACGGAAAGCCACCGATGCTTAAAAAAAATCATAGTGTTGTACATGTGACAAGGAAGTGTCGAAAATCCGACAATACGGCCGTCGAATTTTTGGTCGAAATGTAGTAGTGTAAAAATTGTTTTGCAAGAGCTACGATATCATCAACTCTTTTCAAAGTTTAGTAAATGTGATTTCTTCAAAGATAAAATTTAGTACTTAGGTCATGTGGTGACTAAGGAAGGTATTTCAGTAGATCCCAGAAAGATAAAGGCGATCAAAGATTGGTCGGTTCCTAAGGATGTAACTGATGTTCGATCCTTCATGGCAATTACCGGTTATTACCGGAGGTTCATTGAAGGTTTTTCGAGAATCGTGAATCCAATAACTTCTTTGTAGAAAAAAGGAAATAAATTTGATTGGAATCAGAAATGTGAGGATAGCTTTAAAAAGTTAAAAACTTTATTAACCAGTGCACCTATTTTAAGACACTACTACATTTCGATCCAAAATCTGACGGAAAACTCTGACGGCGCGTGGATTTCTCTTTTTAAACTTACCAAAAATAAAAAGGATACATTTTTTCTTTGTAAATGTGGCCACAAGCGTCGGTTAAGCGATGACTATTTGATTTGTGAATGTTCAAAGTTCGTGTTGATGTGTACTAAATGTTCAAAGTGCGTAAGCATCGCTTAAGCGACAGAGGAACCGTCGGTTAAGCGACGATGCGCTATTTATCACATGATGAAACAATGTTATGCCTCGCCCCGCCACAAAAAACAAAAAACACAAATTACAACCCCACCACAAACAAACCTCGCGACAGCACTAGTGAAAGAAAGAGAGAAGATGGGTCACAGTGGATAGATGGCACACAGGGGACTATTAAACAGTGGATAGATGGCACATAAGAGATGGGTTGTAGTGGATAGATGGAAAGAAACATTTAACCCATTACAGCTGTAGAGGAGGGGCCGAAGAGGAGAGGGTCGAAGAGGATAGGGCCGTAAGGGACAGAGCTCGCAGAGGAGAGGGCAGTAGAGGGGGGCCGAAGAGGAGAGGGCCACATGGGATAGAGCTCGTAGAGCAGAGGGCCACAGAGGTCTTGTAGAGGAGGATTTGTAGAGGTATACGAGGATTTTAAGAGGTCACAGAGATGGAGGTTTGCAGAGGCAGAGGAGGGTTTACAGAGTTCACACAAAGGAGGGTTTATAGAGGCAGATGAGGGTTTGCAGAGGTCATGCTAAGGCCGATAGAATGCCCCAAATCGGTGAGTAATCTATGTTTGCTTAAATAATTTTTATTTGGAATTATAAAAAACAAGTTCTCTATGCAGAAGAAATCTTTATTTAGCATGTATTATACTGGTATGGAAAAGGTGAAAAGACTATATTCATAATATAGTTTAAAATTTGAACTTCTCTTCCCCTGAATTTCCCTCTCACTCTCTATGTGAGATGAGGGTCACTGCTGCTGCATTGCATTGTAGTTGCGTCCTTTCCCACATTTAATCTTCTAGCTGTTGATTTTCTTACATTTTGATAGCCAAAGTATTCAAATAAGCACAAAATAGGAAGTAAGAGCATTGGGATAACTAGACAGATTTCCATATCAAGCCCTCTTTTGTCGAAGGAAAGTTCAACCAAACCAGTAGCTGAATTGGTCAAATTGAATCCAATGAGTGAGTATGCCGCCAGGTCTGGACGATTAATTGATTCTAACAATGAAGGGCATAGTAGCTGGTATGCAGAACACTGGTTAGAAGGGTTTTGGCGACAGATTTTCTCATGTTAGTACTATATTGGGAGTTTCTTGAGACCTGCTTCACAGGGGCGTTATTCAGATTCCAATATTAAAGGCAGCTTTCTAAATACGCTAGTGTAGATATGGAGTTTACAAGTGTTGGTGTCCCTATTAAAATTTTCATTGGATCATCTTACCACGGGGGCTTCACTTGTTGACCAATATCCTATCACGTTAGTTCATATTGTGGGTTTTAAAATTATTAAAAATTGAACCAATATATTGCAGGTATTAGGGGGGATAAGGGTTTTAAGGTTGGGGTGGGTAGGGTGGTTTATAAGGATTGAGGTATAAAAAGGGGTGGAGAGGAGGTTTTAAGTATTGGGAGGGGGTTCCAACAA
This sequence comes from Pseudotsuga menziesii, assembly GCA_001517045.1. Lineage (NCBI taxonomy): Eukaryota > Viridiplantae > Streptophyta > Pinopsida > Pinales > Pinaceae > Pseudotsuga > Pseudotsuga menziesii. The sequence continues at coordinate 108,048 of LPNX010239183.1, read as the reverse complement.
AAAGAGTTTGGGTCAATATCTCTGGAAATTAATGGTATTCTTTAATATCCCATGATCACACGTGCTATGTGATATTTTCACTAAGTGAAGTCCCCATGCATCTAACCTCCCCAAATTTCTCTGAATTAGATCATCTAGCTTCTTGCTCCTGTTTATTGATCACATAAACATCAAAATCTTTGCCACATGAACATAGAAAGAAGATTTTGATGTTTCTTCTTGGTATGCATTGGGGAAGAAAATCATTGCAAGAAAATATATGCATTAGCAAGCCTATGGCTAGGATTGGCGAATACATAGCCAGAAGAATTTGTTGTTTCAAAGAAATAAGTGCATTGGCCACATAAACATGAAAATCCAATGCAATTCCTTATATGTGATAATGAATCTCCTTGCCCTGACCAAGAGCTCCTAGGCCATAACATGCCTTGAGAAAAAAAGGAAACATAAATTTGTCTGGTTCCCCTGTTTGTATATCCTCTAATCATGGCATTCCATAAGTATACATTTTGTTCATGTGCATTATGAAACGCTTGGCATGCATCCTCCACGTTGTTGCAAATGGCATAACTGTTCACCAATCTGGTGGCTAGAAATGTGTCAAATCCTTTTATGAGATGTAGGTGTGCATTTCCTTGAGAGATTTGATGTTAGTACATGGCTTCAATAGGGAAGCGTAAATGTTCGAGTCTAGTGATGAGATTTGTACAGAGTGTGGTTATGATTTCCATTGTGGTTGGGCTTCACGAGGAGCTACAGTATACATATTGTGATGGAATAGGAAGAGATTAACAACAAAAGGTATCTGGTTTGTTTGGATTTGTGATGGACACAAATTAGTTTTAACTTTTTCAAATTCCAAACATTGGTTTTGATAGACTCAGCTTTGAGTTCTCATGATTCATTGGACAATGGACTTCCGAAATGCATACAGAGCATTGATTCATCCAAACACATGTACTATTTACAATGCCAAAAGTGCCTAATAATAATGTCTGGAATCAAAGTTGATGCAGTCAGGCTCCAAGTCTCTAGTCTGAGAAGCTGAGGGATTCTCTACAATGAATTTAATCTCTGAGAAGGTTGCCCTTGTTTATCACAACCTTGGAAAATGGCCCTTTCATTATTACATGAATCTTGGGTTTGATAAGCTGAGATTTAAAATTGTGGAACTTGTTTTAGGACTTTCAGCCTGTGATTACTCCAATTTCAGCTTTGGTAATACTGAACAGATTGACATTTTTGCTATAAAGAAACCCATCAGCATTAGCCTCACAAGTACATTTCCAAGAGCAATGACACCAATATGCATTTCATTCATTTGAATAGACTTGTGAGTGTAAGCAATGTGTCTAGTTATCCCAATGCTCTTACTTCCTATAGTTAAGAGCATTTATAGGGCTCTTTAACACACATGCATATTTGTGAATTTATAGGGCTTGATATGAAAATGGAACGAAAACAGAATTATTTTGAGATGGGGTAACATTTTTGTTGTTTCGGTCTTTAGATAATGTCAACGATGTATTTTCTATAGATATTTTTGGTGCTATTAAGATGCCAAAAATAAAATGTTATATTTTTACTTTATTTTTTATTATGATTAGGATTCATGTAATAAACATTCTAAATAATTTATTTATAACTATATTTGATGGAGTGGATGAGAACTGCAAGGAGCTCCAATATGCCATAGACCATCAGTATCTTTTTGAACCTCTTTAGGTATGAATTTTGAAATTTTCTTATTACAGTGGATCATATATTTTGTTTCTATGCAAATTGAGATTAATATAGTGTTTGTAGGTAGTATACTCAACCAATGGTTAGAAATATACATTAGTTGCATGCCAAATATTGCATAAAACCCACTAATATGGATATATTTTGTTGGGACAACTCGTGCCTTAATCATCTGGTTTACATGGTTCATTAAAAAAATTTGTTCAACTTTGGAAGAAATGAGTTTGACTGCGACAACATGAATGTGCAATAGTACTTGCAAAATGTTTGCATCTGACCTTTCAAGAAGGCATACATTTATTCTCAAGGTATTTTACTTAGTTTCCATTGATTTTCATTGGAGGGAAAAGAGTATCAGGTCCTTTGATAGAGAGAATGAAATATTTTCTTTCTAGGCAATCTTAAATGTAGAAAGAAGGTACTTGAGCTTGAATAAAGATCAATTTGTGGTTAAGACAATGCAAGGTATACGCATTATTTCCCTTGTTCCCTATGTATTCCATAAAAAATACTTCTCTAACAATGAATTTTTTTACATTTGAAATATCCTTCATGTCTTTATACCTTGGAGATGTATTACATTAGGAGCATATTCCTTTTGATATCTGAATTTGGAACTCTTTGTATGGCTTTAAGCAACGTTCTAATTGTTTACATATGTCAACTTCCTTGTTCAACATACCTTGTTTTTGACTCATATATGAACTTCACATATTTTGAATGCATCACACCCTAGCTAATGTATTTGCTTAGAAAACTTCGGGTCACTGACATTATAATCAGTGGCAGGAAAATTTACATGTGAATGCCTAATCTTTATTTCTGGAATGATTTTTTCAATATTTGTTATGTGGTCATTAGATTTGACTTTCCTAGAATATGTGGTATTCTAGATCGGCCATCCTTACTTTCCTATACAACATTTAACTGACATGGCTAGGGATATTTTGTACAAAATTGAATTAAACAAAGACTATGAACAAGAATGGCATTTTTTACTTTACAGATGCATAAGCTGAAAGGTTTGAGATCTGGTTATTATGTTAGCAGTACAGAGCTTTCCAATATGTGTCTTGTTGCCTTTCCAGACCATCGGTGATTTTTTGCCAATGTCGAGCTTTCAACAATGTGTGTCTGTGAGAGTGCCAAGACTGACAGTAGTTTCATTCAACTGTGTAAGATGCCAAAGGGAAGTTATTAAAATCATTCGTATAGTGGACTTAATAATTACTAGGAGGTTCTCTTCAAGAATAATAACGAAAATTTGAATATACAACTAAGAAATAACCAAGGACCTGGAAAACAAGAACTTAAATCATCAAGAAAGGTTAGTAGAACTTACTTTTGTGAACAGTACTTCACTAGATTACACGCCATAAGATAAAGCTCATTCTTGTGGCCAATTTCCATGGCTGTTGCAATATGTACTAGTGTGCATTTCAAATGAAAAGGATCCCTTTCAAAAAGCCTGCACATATTAGAGAGGCAACAAGTTCATTATTTCCACAAAAGATTGGAAAGTAGGACGCAAAGCACATTTCCAGAGAAATTTTCTCCCGAGCATGGGAAGAGATGAGGGGCTCCAGATTTATAACAATTCTTTAGCAACAAAATTTCTGCTTGAAGAGACTGTTGTACTGTCAGATCTATGCTTCTACATCAATTTTTTCTAAGAATTTAAATTTTTTTCAAGTTGGATGATGTTAGGTCAGAGAAATGGACTGTCTTTTTTGAGAAATCCTTCCTTGTATTAATGAATACATTAACATAAATTTTATTTACTAATTCTTAGTCTCTTTATTTCATTTCCATTATTACTAAATTTGTGAATGCTTGAAAACTGTGGAATACGTAATTTTAATAAAGGAATTTTGACAAGTTTCATGTGTTTCAGGAGCTACACAAAGGAAGACATACATTTAGTCACAAAGTTAATATTGAAAAGAAGAAAAAAGGAAAAGAAGAATTGCCGATCATTGTTGCTGTTGAAGCTGTGGCTGTGGCAAAATGTCTGCAGCTCAAGATCCATTTTATATAGTCAAGGATGAGATTAAGGATTTTGTAAGTTCTCTATCTGTTTTTCAATTTCAATTTGAGCACAACACTTGTACACTTTTTTGTACTTGGAAAAAAATCATGAATTCCATTCACAAGAGGAGAAATTACATTCTGTACATGCATACGACATTTTGCAACCATCCAAAAAATGGTCTCCAATTATCAAAGCCTAAATGTTCCATAAAGAAAGTCCTATTGGAGCGCTTCTAAAGCGTGATATCCAAATCTCAAAATAATCCTAATCAAACAGCATTAAAGCTGTAATGAGTTGTCACCAGTTTTAAACGAGATACATAGAGGGATCTCCAACATAGCACAGAGTCCCATTGGAAATTTTAGAAAATATTGGCCTGACAGTAACAGGATGCATTCTTGATGTTTAGTTCTTTTTTTATAATTAATGAATTTAGTCAACCCGTGAATTACACATCTTTGGGAAACCCAGCTAGCACTTCCCCACGTTCTGAGGATGGTACCCAGGGTAAACCAGATTCTTCATGGCTCAAGACCGTTACAACAATAAACACATTAAGAACTCAATGCGTCACTTGTGGGAATTGATCGTGTGTGGGGAGGATAACACTCCATTGCTCAAGTCACCTGGGCTACACCCAATTGACACTTAATTCATGTTATGTTGTATCATATTTGCTATCATGGTAGTCTTACTGGAGTACTCTTAAAATCTGTTCAGATTGTATGATCTAAGTTTCTCACCTATGAGTTGAAAATAGTGATTTGTTGGACTCTGTCTTTATTGAATTCAAAACAGGATGTGGGATTAGTGCTCTTTGGTACATATAAGTTTCTTGTTTCTGTCAAACTATGAATAAGATTTTGTATGCAAACTCAAAGTATATTATGAATTCAAAACAATCATTACTTTAATGATTAACCCATAATATATCCTTACAATGTGCATAATGAACAATAGTCACCTTGCCGGTTGCCCTTGATAATGCAAAAGTTGTGTCTCTCATATTACTTTCTGAAGAAAAATCTTCACGAGAACTAGGCCACCACACAATCGGCATCAAAATCTGCAATTCCAGCTTATTTGGTCCCTTAAATATTTTAGTACCTTAAAGATTTTTTTAGGTGACAAGAATAGTATATTTATACTAGAAAGTCAAAAGGTTGCAGAGTTTACAAAGCTAAATTTTGGACAGACCTGAGATTGCCTTCCATTTCTGTGATGTAGCCTTACCATCTACAATCCCCCTTCTTGTGGTTTAGTACCTTAAAGATTTTTTTACGTGCAAAGAATAGTATATTTTTACTAGAAATTCAAAAGGCTGCATAGTTTACAAAGCTAAATTTTGGACAGACCTGAGACTGCCTACCATTTCTGTGATGTAGCCTTACTAACCCTGAAATCAACTGGAATTAGGCCTACCCACATAATCTACTGCCCCTATATAGGTTATTTACTGAGAATTACAGATTGTGTAATAGTTACAACCCCAATCTGGATTCTGGATCCCTCAAACTGCTCATTAATACCTCTGCTTAAATATAGTAACAAAGATATCCTGTAAAAGGTATACTAGAAAAGGTAGAGGAGCAAGATATCATGTAAAAGGTTTACGTATCAGCATATATGTATCATGTAAAAGGTATACGTATCAGGATGTTTCATATGCCTTTGTGTGTCTAATATAAACTCTTGAATTTCCTGATTCCATTGATTTCCGTTCTCTGTTCTTGGAGATTTTGAAACATCTAAAGTTAAAGATGTTGAATTCTCTGTTATTGTAGACTTTAAATCCTTTTCTGATGTAGACTTTGAAGGAGCAGCAACAAGGTCATGGCCCACTCTAAGGAGCAGTAAGAAATTCACAGCGCACTCCAAGGAGCAGCAATAACCCTGGAGGTCAAGCCAAAGCAGCAGTAAACCCTTAGAACATTCACTTAATCAGATCTCGAATTTTCTCTTGTCAAGACACACACTAAATGAATTTTAAAACTTGAATTCATAATATTAACATGTCTTCTAAAATGGGTCTTGTAGTTTAATTATCTTTAACAAGTTTGACAGCTCTTTGCTATAACTGCCTTTTGAAATAGGGATCTTCATTAGCATGGCCCTGAAGCCACTGTAGGTTTAATACTTGCAAATCAGAGTTAACACAATGCACAGTATTTAATACTTGCAAATCATAATTTTTTCTTTGATAATTAAATCATAGTTTGGCTTGTTCTGGTGTAGTTCTTGTTTTTCCAATTAAGGGGAATTCCTTTAATGCTACTACAGGATTAATGAAAGTGTTTGTAAAAGTAGGCATATGAGCAGATTATGGTTAAGAGCTATTGCTAATTTGTCTATGATTGCATATTTGCAAATAACTGTGTTCAATTCAAATCCAGACATCGTAATCCAGACATCGAAAGAGAATTTCACCAAGTAACTTTCTTTGCCTTATGATTTGATCTGCATATTCTAATTTCATGGAGATTCATTTTGATTTAAGTTCTTAAAAAAATTCATTTAAAAATTATTTTACAATTGTCGTATGGCATATACTAGGTTTATGGTGGGAGAACTTTGGCAGCGAAACACCTGAACTCCAAAGGTTCGCGGTCAGAGTATTGAGCAAGATATGCAATGTTTCCAGATGTGAACATAGCTGGACTACGCTTGAGGATCTACACTCTAAGAAGCACAACAGGTTGGCACAAAAACATATGGAAGATTTAGTGTTTGTGCAGTACAATCTTTGACTCCATAGCAAACAATTGGAAGGGTCTAACAGCATTGAAGCCATCCCACTGTTTGAGGTAGATCCAACTTCAGAGTGGATTGTTGAGACAGAGGAGTTGAACTTTATGAACGAGGACCTCAAATGGATAGATAGTGATGGAGACATAGATAACAAGTTAGATAGAAAGTCATTAACATCACCAGAGTCAGTTGCAGGCTCTTCCCATTCATGTAGCTAGAAGTTGCCACTAATTATACTTGACCTTGTACTTACTGTCATACTGTGGTCCATTTGGAAACATCTGTGGATTTTGGACTCTAAAATGTATACAAGAAAACTGTTTCCTCTTTAAATTAATTAGTTTTGCAATCTTTATGCTATTATATATCTGGATTTTATAACTTATATGTATTTTGACCATGTGATGGGAAACCATGCAACGAGGAGCTCATAAAAAGTTTGTTCAGGTTCCCTGTGTTTTCTTTGCTCACAATTCCTCTAAACTTTGTCAGAGTTCCAAGTACATACTCTATAAGCTTAAAGCTAGCTCCTAGCTTCCCCAACAGCTCTTCCTGCTTTGACTTGTCATAACCTGCTTGAAGCAGAAAATTTAGTGAAAACAGTGCATCATCTTCGCATTCTTTTCCATCAAGAACAAAAAGTACAGCTTTTCGCAGTGCCCCGACATGCATGCTCAAAAGGGATGTCAATATTTTCAGCAAAACGCTTGATTTCCCATCCTTCAATACACAAAAAACTAACTGCTCACAAAGTGTGAGTAATGAAGTATCTTTAGATGTCTGCTCTATCCAAAATGTGTCCTCTATTGAAATTGGGATCTTTCTCAGAGACACTTTCCACAAACCTGCCTGGAGCAATGATAAAATTAAAGACAGCCATGCACTATGCCTTAAGAATAACCAACCCCTTTCCTTCATACTATGCTCTTTGCCATATATTTTCCAGCTGTGATAGCTCCCCTGTATGGCCAAAATGAAAAACATTTTTACTTGGAGAGACCTTTGGGACTTTGAGGCTCATTGTTGGAAGGATTGGAAGGTATTAGCTTGTCAAATGCCCTCTTTTCTTCTGACAAGACTGCTTTCAAAGACATCATTGGGTTGCTCCCCCCCCCTGAGGACTTGTTCAAGATGAACATTGATATGCAGGGGCCAGGGCCCTTTCTGGAGACACTGGGTGTGGGTATTTGGCAAAAAGATTCAACAGTCTGATTCCTGGAAATTGTACTCTTGGCTTCACAAGAGGCATGTCCTGGCCCTGTTCTTATTGCTGTTGGATTTATTCTGATCCTGACCTCATAGCGTCTGGTCCCTGTGGCTTGTCATACACACTGGGTATTTGCATGGCTAGTCATTTAACGGTGGCTCCCTTTAAAGGACCTCTTGGCTAAGAGTGGGATGACAGATAGAACTTTGTACAGTTTGTGGTACATTTTCTAGGATTGCCTATTTGGCAGGGACTGCTGTCAGCACATCAATGATAAGCACCCAGTTCTCTTTTAGGGAAAAGTGCTTTGCAGAGCCATGCTTTTCGGTGACTCCAGGGATCTAGTGCTCTTGGCCTTCACAGGGATTTGGAAGGGTTACAATGTTCACCATCTAGAAGCTAAGGTGAAAATATATTTTTGCTGATGAGGTTTGTTCACTTCAGTCTTTTTGTTGGAATTGGAGGGAAGAGATATGTATGCAATTGTTGGCTAAAGGTTATCTGCTTATTAAAGATGCTAAAAGTAATTAGATGCTCCAGCTTATCAGATTTTATTTTTGCCCAACTGGCACAAAGAAAGAGGATATGATCATTGAATATGCCCTTCCTCTTTTTTTTCATAAACATTTGGATTTTAAAAAATGGTGAAATTTGTAGTGGTAAGGGTAAACATATATTTTCGTCTCTGGGGAGCTATGATCCCAATTTCTGCATTATCACACCCCTCCTTCAATGTGGGAGCAGCTAAAACACACATTGTTCAGGGTTCTATGCCTGCTGGTGTTTGACCCTGGATCATTGGTATGGCAATGCCGTGCCTCAACCATGGCCCAATAGCATTTGTAGTGGCATGGATTAATTGCTGTGTAAATTTACATTAATTTCTAGTCTTTAATTTGATAGTTGAATCCACAAAAAATGCATGAATGTTAGATTAGTTTATGCTTAACTGGTTCCTTGAACTTTTTTGAACAGCTTATGGAGGCGATATGCTACAGACAATTGGTTACATATATGCAAGACAAGCAACAAAGGAACTTGGAAAGAAAGCCATATATTTGGGTGTGCCATTTATAGCTGAATGGTTCAGAAACAAAGGGCATTTTATAAAATCTCAAGTCACAGCAGCAACATGTCTGAAAGTGCATGAAATCTTTCTCAAATTAATATTGCACTATATTGTAATAGCATTCATAGTTTAATGCTCATTCCTTTTTTGGCTGTGGGTGTGGTAGGTGCTTTTGCATTACTACAGTTACAAGAAGATATGAAACGACAACTAAGTATAGAGGGGAATTATTCTGAAGGTTGGAAGCATATCTACAGTCCAACAAAGAATTGATGATTAACTCACTTTGGAAACTAAATGTGGCTGATATTGAAGGAACCCTCTCACATGTGTGCCAGATGGTAAGATTTTTCCGGAAATTCAAAGAGTGAAACCATTTACGGTGGCCATTTTTTTTAATATTATTGATACGGGAAGTTTCTACTCTATGAATTCACTGTTAACATTGGCATTATTGATCCAACTGGGTTTTTATTTTATCTATTGCCTGGTTCATTCTTTTTGATGAATGTGGCATATCTTTTCATGGATATTTTAATGTCATTTGTCTCAATAACATTGAGCATGTTTGTTCTTTTGCTTTATGATATAATTAAGGTCTGTCAAAAGATAAACAGTAAGAAGTTGACAGTTGAATTTATTTAACAGGTCTTGCAAGATAACAGTGCAAAGAAATAAGATCTTCAAGCTCGTGCAAAGGGTTTCAAAACTTTGGGAAATATTTTCCGAGTAAGATGTCTCATTGTTCTTGCTTATGGAGTAATTTATAGTACATTTATGATCTATGTGGAAAAGTAATTGCTCTTTCACAGAACTTATGCTTCAAGGAAGTCATTTTGTGATGCATGTTCTTGTTTTTGCTTTATATTCTTTTTTAGTGTTCAAATTCAATAGAAAGGTTTACACGATGTTATTGCTCAGGACCTACACATTATGTGCAATAAGGGAAAAATTGTTTCAACGAGTAGATGTTCTGTAGTAGAACTGACTTTAACAACTAATGATATCTATTGTGTATACTAGATGCATCTTTTAGGTTACATGGTAAAGGCCTTAAAAAACATTTATAAGTATTTCTATGGATGGATTGATGTAGTGAGTTGTTTTGTTGTTGGTCGCATGCTTGCCCTTATCTATTACTGTGTTGGGTATTAGTTTAGAAACAAGTAATATTTGAGCAGTTTTCCCAAGAGAAGCTGTAATAATTTTTAAATGCACTGGACTTTGTTTTTTTTATTTTTCTATTGGTTGGATTGTATGTTTGGATTGATTTTTGTATTCTTGCTTTTGTTGGCCAGAAGCCAATGTTTATTTTCTTGCATCAACTGATGTGCTTTACAAACATGTCAAATGGGTCAACAGACTGCAAAAATACAAAATGGAGATGGAGTTCCAGAAAGCGACACTGCTCCTAGGTTGGATAAGGAAGAATGCAGCAATTATGCAAGCTCTCCCGATACATCACCAAAGACTCCTCCCAGCATGACTCCACTTTCCTCTCAGGTACTTCACAATAATGAGTCTAAATATAAATCTATGGTTATGCTTGATTGCATTGTAACAGTATTCTCTGCCCCTGAAGTATCCATTATAGAACCAATGCTTGTAACAGACCTTTTAAGTAATTAATTAAGCAATTTGTTTGTTTTAAAAACACCTGTTGTTCTTGCCCTCTACTGATTTTTCCTTAGTTATCTTTAATGGAGATTATCATATTTGCATGGAGTGAAACTGTTTTCTTTTATTCTCATTGTAACTTCTCACTTCCAGTACAAGTGTAGAAATTTAAGCCTAGGACTTTTCTGTTGCAATTGGAATAGGCTACTAAATTCCAATCCATTAGTTTGGTTATCAAAGAATTACAGTTATTTTGGCCTCTATTTACACATGCAGAATCCTAACTGGGTTGCATATCCTTCAATTCAAAATCTCAAACTAGTTGGCATTGCAGTTAGTTTGTCTAAAAGACTGATTTTTACCGAAAATGGAATCTCAAACTAGTTGGCATTAGTGTTAGTTCTATCCTAAGGAATATGATGTTGGCAAACATAATCCTTGTTGAAGCCAACCTTCATTAGTGAATTGAGATACCCTTTACACTAAGCACTTCTTCTGCTTATAGGTGCACCAAGATTAACACTATGTGGGATGTCTCTTCTGCATTCTTTTGCAACTAACAGTGGTCTTTCAGTAGTTATTTGGAGGATATATTATATGCATTATATCCCTCAATGAACATTGGTCCAGGAAAATCTCGACAAAGAGAGTTTTAGAGGGGAATAAATAAAGCCTCACTCCATAGCTTTGAAACAGCTAGCCCCCATCCCATAAAGAAAGCCAGTTGGTTGGTTGGGAGATAGTTTCACATCTTCAAGCATCCGCATTTGTATTTAAAACAAAAAAAAACAATTTTAGCCGTTGCTTAAGCGACACCCTGCAAATGATTTTTTTTTTAAAACAGTTTTATCCATCTCTTAAGCGACGGCATGCAAATGATTTTTTTTAAAAACAGATTTATCCGTTTCTTAAACGACGTCTTCTCCATCGCTTATGCGATGGCCTGCATGCGATTTTAAATAAAAAAACTTCAATATGAGCTAGTTTAATATGAATTATATGTCAGATAACCGACGATTTACATTTAACCGATGGTAAAATTATCTGTCGCTTAACCGACGGATTAGAAATATGTCGGATAACCGATGGAAAGCCACCGACGCTTAAAAAAAATCATAGTGTCGTACATGCGACAGGGAAGTGTCGAAAATATGACAATACGGCCGTCGAATTTTTGGTCAAAATGTAGTAGTGAGAATAGATGATCCAAATAAAGAATTTGTAGTGTGTACTGACGCTTGCAATGATGGTTTAGGTGGTTTTCTCACTCAAGAAGGGCATGTTATTGCCTATGAGTCTAGGAAATTAAAAATTCATGAAAAAAATTATGCAACTTATGATCTGGAAATAGCTGCTGTTATACATGCTCTAAAGATGTGGCGTCATCACCTAATTGACAGAAAATTTATTTTAATGATTGATAATAAATAACTAAAGTATCTGTTAGATCAGCCTAATCTAAATGCCAGACAAGCTAGGTGGTTAGCTTTCCTAAGTGAGTATGACTTCGAAATTCAGCACATTAAAGGTAAAGAAAATAAAGTTTCTAATGCATTAAGTAGGAATGAAAGGATGGAATTCATAGCAGTTATTAGGACTTATACAACAGAACTGGATGAACAGCTTAAAGCAGGGATAGAACAAGGTGAAATTTACCAAAACTTACAAGCTAAAACAAAAGAAAATCCAACAGAAAGCTTAAGTAAAGGGTACAGTTTGAATGCAAATGAATTTTTACTGTATAAAGACAGAATGTATGTACCAAATGTACCTAAAGTTAAATTGTTAATTTTGGATGAAATTCATAAAACTCCATACTCAGGTCATCCAGGTTATCAAAAGCCTATAACCATGTTAAGAAAAGAATATTTTGGCCAAACATGAAGACTGAACTGGCAGAGTATATCGCTAGGTGTTTTGAATGTCAGCAGGTGAAAAATGAACATCAACACCCAACTGGATTACTTCAGTCGTTGCCCATTCCTAGCTGGAAATGGGAGATAATTAGTCTCAATTTTGTTACTGGACTACCTAGAAATCAGAATTTAAATGATTCTATCATGGTAGTGGTTGATAAATTAAGTAAAGCAATTCACTTTATACCTGTTAAAACTACGTATAAAGCTGCAAACATAGCTGATATCTTTCTAAAGAAAATTTTTTGACTGCATGGAATACCCAAAGTTATAATTTCTGATAGAGATCCTAAATTTATAGGTAACTTTTAGAAATCTCTATTTAAAGGATTAAACACTACATTAAATTTTAGTACTTTGTTCCATCCTCAAACAGATGGATCAAGACAATAACAATCAATTATTCATACATTATATAGCAAGACAATGATGTTAGAACGAGTTGTATGTAAAGACTAATAGTAAGAATCTAGTTGTAAATCAATATTGTGGATATAAAAAGTATTTACACTCTAGAATAAATTCTTATTGTTGTATGAAGTCTATAGTACTAAGAGTAAGGTAAACTTCATGGAAGTTGTAATCGTTTTGGTCTCCAAATGTATACAATTCCCCAAATGATTTCAAACCAAGGTTAGTTTAGACTTGGTAGTAAAGGATAGTAGAACTATCCAAGAAAAAGTATAGTATCATTTGTTATTACAAATAAATAATAGGGTGATGTAATTTTGTCACATTACTTATATCATGAAGAAGTTTGGAGATAGAAATCACAACTTGTCGATATTTACGCAATTGATCATTTATAAAAACAATGCATTAATAAGACGATAAACTTCCTCTACTGGAGCTTAATAAAAGGTAAAGCTAAGAGTTATGTATAAGCTTGTTTCTTGAAAGGCCTTACGTCTGTTTTCGTACTTATAAGTAGTATTGTACATTTTATAAATAGCAATAGCAATAAAGTTTTATTTCAATAAGAGTATTGATATACTAAATCTTGAGCTCTAATAAGAACTAGAAATAGCTTAGGGTAAAGATAGAAAGAAGTTTTATCTAACGTAGCAGTCATTCTGATAAAAGACAAATAGTAGGGCAAAGTTATTGACCTTTACAACATGAAGTTTAAGTACTATCACATTTGTAAAACAAGTAAAAGAAACGTTAGTTTACCTTGTAGTACCTTGAATTCTTCTAAGCAAACTTTTACTCTAGCAGTATATTTATGCTAAAAGAAGTATATATGGTTTAACGCCTTAATAAACTCTTACTGGTTCAAAATTTACTTGTCAAGCCTGTAAGATCCAGAAATCCAGGTATGTTAGCAATCACTAAGTAAACACCAGTTAGAAAGTAACTTCTCACCTAATTGACAAATCAAACCATTAGTACAACTAGAAATAACTGAATGCAGATTATTTACAGCACATATCAAAATTAAAATAGTATTAATCTATATGTTTTTAATTTATGGTTACTTTTGTTAACTGTTCCATTCTTTCCGTTAGCTGCTAGCAATTATCCAGCTGCGACTATAAACAGTTTATGTTACATCAAAAATTTTAATTTTTGTGAAAATTTGGGGTTTTGACAAAGGATGTGGTACCAAAATTTTGACACATACATACATGTATTGGGGTTGTGAGAACCAAGGTTGATCACTGTGTATACTCCAAACATATTGTTGATCACTTCATTAACATAGTATTGTATGTTGATGATGTGTTGTTGATTGGAAACAACAAAGATGTTATAAAGGAGGTGAAGTCTCAACTGTCCTCCAAATTTGACATGAAGGATATCGGTGCTACAAAATTCATTATGGGAATCAATATAAGAAGAGATCGTGCAAACAAGAAGACATGGTTAAATCAAAGAAAATATGTTGAGACTGTACTATGGAGATTTAACATGCAGGAAAGTAAGTTGATCAAGGTCCTTATTCTTGTAGGTGTAAAGTTATATGTAGATATGTGTCCCAAGATGCATGAGGAAAAATAAGGCATGCCATGAGTTTCATATTCCAATGCAGTTGGTAGTTTGATGGGTGCAATGGTTTGTACTAGAATAGACATTGCTCATGCAGTGGGAGTTTTGAGCATATATATGTCAAATACAGAGAAAGAGCATTGGAAAGCTATAAAGAGGGTCTTTAGATACTTGCGTGGCACCACAGATTATGCAATATTCTAAGAAGGAAGACTTGGACATGACAGAGTAATAGATGTACATGGATTTGTTGATGAAGGTTGGGTTGGAGATATTGATCGAAGAATATCTACAAGTGGGTATGTATTTAAACTGTTTAGAGGAGCTATTAGTTGGATAAGATATAGATAGGCTGTAGTTACACTCTCAACCACAGAAGTTGAATACATGGTAGCCACACATGCCATCAAACAAGCAGTATGGTTGTTGATACTATGTTAAGACAAATAATGTGCAATCTTCCTAGAAAAGAAACATGATTATCTTGTTAAGAAAAAACATTTTGATATGCAATATCACTTTGTGAGAGATATGGTTGAAGAAAATAAGGTGTTGCTGGAAAAGGTTGACACCGCAAAGAATGTTGCAGAATCATTAACAAAGTCTATCAATATGGATAAGATCTCTTGGTGTAGAGAATCTATGGGCATTGATGCCTTGAACTTGTGACTTTATGAGTACATGACTCATTGTTATGTAAAGAAAACAACAAGTGGTAGAATGTTGGGTAATTGTTATATTCTTTGCATGTGTGTGGGTGGGTATGGTGGGGGGGGGCGAAGGGGGTGGTGTGCACCTGATGATGATTGTCAACATTTCGGAAATGGCCTGATGGTCATTTTGGATGTCGGAAATAGTCGTTAGGCCATTTCCAACGCGAGTGCCAAATTTTTTTGGGTTGTTTTTGGAAATCTTCCAAAAATATGTAATTTAATCTCGGTTAAGGGATTAGAGTGATTTTACTAATATGGGTTAACGGATTAGGGTATTGGATGTTTTTGAATATACCTATATTTTGTATTGTGAGGGATTCATAACGATAATGAGAAAATAGGAGGCATGGATCGTCGGTTTTCTCGGTTAAGGGTTTCCAGGGTAAATCTATGTGTTTTGCTAACAAATATTGCTAAAAAACAAAAGCTATAAACATTCATGCAAAATAATACATCTAGTATCATTTTAAAAATGACACTTCAATGAGAAAAGTTTTTTTATTGAGGTGACATTCTTTGGATTTATTTACCACTACAAAAAGTAAATTTCCTTCATTTGTCATATGACAAGAACCAAAACAGACTAGTTATATTGGACTATTAAATAAAGGGATTGTCTAGATATGCGATAGTTTTTCCTGGTCGACAAAACCATGGGGCCTCCTCTGGCCATCCCTCCAACAACATGTTTAAACACATATTGGACCTTCGATATCAATAGCCTCTGATCTTGATGGCGAGTGCTATGCATGGACCCCACTGCAGAACATTTAAGACTATGTCACGAGTATGACCATCCCATGGTCCTCGTATCGATGTCGATGTACATATCCCCCTGTGGTATCATCATCCATGTTGTATATACATCACTGATTCAAATTCAGTCAATACGCTCGCTTGATATGAAGTCTTACTGGAATTTAAAATCATGGATTTAAATTTGAATTTCAAATTCATTAAGTGACAAACGAGCTTAATCTAAAGAATGGATTTTGTTTTACATCAATAACATTGCAACTCAATTCCCTATATTTGTATTTTATTTCAACTCTACAATGACATTGGGTGTGCACATTTCCAGAAACCACTTAGACGTTGTGACTCCCTTCCTTTATCCTTCCATGAAGTGAGTTTTGTCAAAATTCATTACCAAGAAGTTTGTACAATTTTACAACACTTTCTATATGAACATATAAAGAATGTGGTTGCAATTGAAGCATAAACAATCTCAATGCAGACATAAATTGGTGATGCATGTATATGTGGATTGACGGATAAAACTGCAATGGATATGGGTGGTATAGTACTACATGAAAATGAAAAGGAAGAAGAAAGGAAGGATGAAGAAGGGCTTGGTGATGATGAAATTAGCATGGATAAGCTCAATGGCATGAAAATAATAAAAAATAAAATGAATGTTGCATCAAATATCTCTCTGAGTTTACTTCATGTTTCCTTTTCCTTTGGCAAGTTTGTTGACAAACCAACTGGCTACTATGATTGAGTTGCATTTTATTTTGTGACTTGGTATTTCAGTTTATGAATAATGATCAACCAATTTGAAGGATGTTGTGATCCAACATCCATGGACTCGTATTCAATTAGAAAATTGCACAAAGTTAATCTTCATTTAGAGACTACATTAAGCTAATTGATCTGATTGATTAATGCTTTGTGCTGTATTGAAGAAGGAAGGGGAGAACATTAAAATAATTATGATTCCTACAATTTTGATTTGGATGACGTTGGAATCAGAAGGATGTTGTTCAAACCCTAAGAATGAAGTGTCAAAAAATAAAACAAGAGGACTAGGAGCGGGTAAAATATAAAGAAATGGTGGGGGCGTGGAGGAAATTGTGGTTTTGTTAGAGTGGGTCGAAGAACAAGGAAAGAAACATTTGAAAAAGGATCTCATGAGCTACAATGATAGTGGTATTACAGAAGAGGATCAAAGGATGAATATCATCCCAAGGATGCAACAATATAAACCAAGCTCGTCAGATGTTGTTAACGTGACTGATCATAATAAAAACAATATATTTCCATGGAAAGACTCACCCCAATGGGAGGAAAACACTATAAACAATTCCCTCTCTAGATAAAGAGATTTAAACCATGTAGATGGTGTAAACAACAAATAATACATAGATGCTCCTAGAGAGGTAGGGTTATAGTTATTTGTTGATGTAGCTATTGTAAAATAGTGTTGGAAAATATTCATTTTCCAAAAACTTGTTATTTATAGCTATGTACATATCATCAAATGTTTAGAATTTCTAATTGCAATTAATTTCATTGATGTGTTTTACATCTAGTTTGTAATTTTTTATGTTTTCAGATTAAAGCTTAAAATTGCTCTTCATTTGTTAAGAGAGATCGTCTGTATAGGAAGTAAGAAAAAAGGTTAACAACTCAAACCATTTACAAATAATTTTTTTCTTTCTTAACAGACTAATTAACTCACTTTTACTGTAAGTGATAACAACCGTTTTACAACTAAATTAGATTAAGGTTTTAGTTTTTTCATATTTTAAAATAATTTATTCTTGTTATATTTTTTTTATTTCTTCTGGTCATCTATTTGAATGACAATGCTATGAGACTTATTTACACAACATTTTGATGTCATATTTTTTTCTATTAACGAAATTAAACTGATAAACTCATGGACAAATAAATTCAGAATTTTTGTTTCATTTCCGAAGGTGGTTCACTCTTGGTCTTCATATCTTATCTTAAAAACTTTTGTCATCACCTAAAACACTCTCGATATTTAAAAACTTTTGTTATCAACTAAAACACTCCCGATATTTAAAAACTTTTGTTATCAACTAAAACACTCCCGATATTTAACCTTGAAGTTAGTGTTGTAGTAAATTTGTGAGAGTAGTCTCCCTTCTAATAATTAAGTCTTTAGGCTCATAGTTTTATCTATAGCATTGGTTTACAAGTTTCTATTTATTTGTTTAAATCATAGTAACATAATTGGGTTGTATTGAACTTTCATGTATGGAAATTTAGAGGATGTTAAAAAATCGCTGATTATTCGACATAATACGAATAAGGTAAATTTTCCTACATTTTTGGCACATATTATAAAATAAGAAATATTTAAATTTAATTGTTTTATTTTTTATTTTGCCCATATTCAATTTAAAATTAGTTTTCGATTTTAAAATTTTAAAACTTTAAAATTTATAATATATAGTTTGTTTTATACTTAACTAAAGATCAAATTTTATATTAGGTTTATATTAGCTTTATTTTGTAATATAAATATAGAGTTTAGTAATGGTTATAATATTAGATTTTAGTTAGGGTAATAGTTTTCTAATATATTATTAGAACTTAGTTTTAATGTTTTATAATTTATTTTTGGCATTTTAATTATTTTTTAATTGTATACTTAAATTTATAAATACATTATTAGATAAATTCTTCTCCTCTTAGAGACTATATATAGCCATTGTAATGTTTTCTTTGATTTTTCTGATTCGAAGTATAAAATATAAACCGTTTTTTACGAGAAAAATGTCCCATGACGAGCCTTTTTCCCGTCAAATTCCAACACTGCATGCAAGTTTATGTATATTTAAAAATAAAATAAACTTTGTAAAATATTTTTTTTAAACCTATAAGCAACCTACTCATGTATTTTTTCTGTACTAGATTTTTGTTATATATATATATATACTTTTTGTATCGAATCATATTCTAATATGTATTCGTACTCGAATTATTTTACTATGGTTTAAATATACAAATGGATCTTATCATCGTTTTAGTATTTTGTAATACTTTACTTACCCTTTATAATTATAAAAAGAATTGTGTATAATGAAAATTACATCAATTTAATGACAAATTAAGTATAGGTTAATAACTAAATTTATAACTAAATTTAAATATTATATTGAAAATACATCATTTTATTGACATATTAAATGTTGATTAATGAATCAAATTTATAATTTAAATTTAAAATCATATTGAAAATATATGAACTTGAATGACATTGTGGAAATGTATTTAGGTCTAGACTTACTTTTTGTTGAAGAACTTTTATCCATCAATATTGTAATGCATCTAAAATTAACAATTTATTATTAATTTCTGTTGAGATATTTTATTTATTATTTTAAATATTTTTGACAGAAAGTAAAAAATAAAACAAATGTAATGAATTATTCGTTTATTAATAAAAGATATTGAAGGGGACATAAGCGGAATAGTTGTTGAAGAGTGTTTACTAACCCACAAGAGGAAAATACAAGTGGTTGAAGCTATTGAGTGATAACTCAAGGTGTAGGAGGCATCTTCCCCAAAATCAAGTCACAACTCCTAATTGAGTGCTAAAGAGCAGGAGGCTGATAAATGACCAAGTCCTAGGAAAAATATTGTATAATAGTATGTCCATTAGCAATCAGGAGAATATCATTGGATGAGGATTTAATCTGTAATGCAAGAGATGGCACATTAAGTGGATTTTTATCTTGTGGTTCAACGAATAGACTCGGGGGTTCTGGAGCAAGTAACTTGGCTGCTACAGGAATTGGTTGGGAGGAACGACTATTCCAATTATGTTTTCCCAGCAGTCGTGCCAAGTTCTTACTCTATGTTCTAATTACAGTAGGTTTTTAATTTTAAATCTATATTTGTAACTATATTCACAAAATGTTTATGCATTATTATTGAACAGTTATCTAGCATGCATCTATTCTAGATCTTGTTTGTATATCAATTATAGATATGTTTATGTCCTTTGTTTATATATATGAATGATTTGATTTGATTAGTAAGGCTTCTTAGACCCGGAATCCATACTCGAGTTAAGGATTTCTAGATGGTTTTATATACTATAGTTTCAATTTCTTTCCTTAAAAGATTATATATCTGTGAATTATTTCTATTCTTTATATGTCATAGATCTAGTTAAATCACAATTATAGTTAAAGTTAACATGTTTTAAATACTAAACAATTTACAATCAAAACCTAAACAAAAAATCAAATTTACCGTACACGGGATGTATCCCTGTCAGGTTAAGCTACCGAATTATCTTTTAAACTATTTCTTAAACCCGAGTACGAAATCGAGACTGTTTATTTTGGGATCAAGGAAATTTAATTAAATAAAACGAGATTAATTTTTTTTGTAAAAATATGAAGATAGATACACGACACATTCACGATTTATAACTTAGCTAATTATTAATTAAAAAATCACAAATATTTACAATCGTGTATATATATTATAGATTTTATACGATATGCACAATACGGTCACATACATGATTGATATACCTATCATATCTAACAACATATTTTACGGAGCTATCAATCAATAACCAAACTTAAGGTATCCATAGTAATCCACAATACAATTTTAAAACAAAATGCACAACAATTCAACGAAGCGAAACTTCCCTTTCCAAAGACAGGTATTAATCCCATCTACGATGGCAACCGAGTATTAATAAAGTATAGTAATCCGATCTAAAATGAATCCAAACCAAATACATGCATGTAGTATACCAATTATCCACTATTTTAATATTTAACTTACTCCACAGAAATCACACGGCCCTATGGGTAGAAATTATTAAACAATAACAAGGTTAACGGATTATGGTCATAAGCCCATTTTAATGGATACCATTGCTTACAAAAAATATAAACCTAAGTAATATTTTCAAATAAAATATAGAGTAGCTAACAGGATTTGCTTAGAAACGCTAAACCATCATACCGGTTAAAAATATTTTTTAATACTACATACTTTCTATTGTAAATAGAACCTAGATATCATTAAGCAACGAATTTTATCAAAATGTGTACATGGTGGTAATACCATCCAAGCATGGAAACCATTGTTTAAAACAAATGAAGAAACAAGTACAACCACAGTTTAAATCGTAACAGGGAATGCAAAGACCCTAATGGTCATTTCAATTCATTTATACATTAAACAAATATCAAAATGATATACTCATATAGGGTGTGGATGTAAGACCACCCATGATGGATTTTTCCATTGTTTTTAAACCCTAAACAACTTCTAATTACATAGTAAGCGAAGTGATGGTAATTCCATTCGCGATGGTACCCACAACTCTAACGCAATGTACTAAAACAAACCATATTGTACATAAAAACAATGCAAAGCAGAGAGGCTGTAAATCCCTCTGTAAAGCAGAGCTTGAACCTTATGGGTTCCAATCAACACTTACAAATTATCTTGCACTGAGCTGGTGCTGAAATTCCCCTCTCGGCTCCTTTTGCTCAAGTAGATAGTACCTGCAACAAACCCACTAAACTATCAACAACATGGATGAAGTTCCTTGAAGTACAAAAAGAAACAAAAGAAAGGGTTTTGGATTTATTTACTTGGGTGTTATAATACACAGACCTGGGAAGAGGTGACCCTGTCACCTTCCTCTCCAATGCTCCTAGCCTACAAAGAAACACATTGTTGCAGTTAAAATATTTATTAGCACTGTAAACAAGTTAAAATTGAAAACGTTAAGTTCTTACCTTATGCGATTTGGAGAGGGGGCCAAAGGTTGGCACCTCCAGGGGTTACCCTTATCCCTTCTCTGTCTGCACAAAAACACCAAGAAACATCAGTTATAGTTAAACCGTTAAAAGAAAACTTCAAATAAAATCGTGTAGATTATCAATTAAATTTACTTGGTGAAGGGAAACATTGAAACTAGAGTTGATGGTTGAGTTTTCATGAAAGCGATGAAACGAGTTGCAGACATCCATGGAAGCCATGAAATATGCAATAATACCTTAGAAAGAAACCAATTACAATGCCATCAAACACTCTAGCAGCGTTTATTCCAGAAAACCCAACAATTCGTCATTAAAAGAGAAGAGCTTCGGCTCTCAAAAGTTACATGCCAAAAAAACCATGAATGAAGGGTTCGAACGTAGTTTATAACACATTAAACTCGTTGCAACCCTAGATGCATAACCATAAAATTAGACGACTGAGATAAGATCTTGAAGCTAGTGTGGAATCTTGGATGTGCTGTCAACTCACATACAGGAAATGCATTTAAGACCCAAGTCAACTTAGGTACGTCTATTTAAACCACAACCATAGGTAATCATGGATTTTTAATCATTGCATCGAACCATTAAAACCATGGTAAGTACCCATATCACATAACAATAAACCATTTCCATATAAACCAAACAACCTTTTAAACCAACAATATATTATATTATATTAACTTTTCAAACCATGGCATAACTCCGTATCAATGTCCATTGATCAAACTTTCTGCCCTTCGTGCCTTAGGACCAAGTTCCTCTTTAATATTACCATATTACATTGCTCTATGGTAAGTCTTGTATCCCTCACAAGCCCAAATTACATTGCAAGGTGGGATCAATATTATGGTGCAGTCTCCCAAACCTTGGGCTAGTAAGGCCCTAGTAAATTATAACAAAATCCAAAGCAAGAATTTCTAAAACATCACCTTTGGGTGTGGTTGTACGCAACGGTTAGAACTCTGCCCTTATCACAGCTAGAGAAACCTGATATAGGAAACAAAATCATATAAGTAAATTACATAAGCATAATTAACTAAACTCAAAAGTAATAGTGCTTTCTATAATTGTAGGAAGAGTTCTAGTTAAATGTGCGTACAATTTTTTTTTATTTACAATTTTTGAGGTGTGTGACAGAATGGTATCAAGGCATGGTTACAACACTAGGCCTAAACTGGATCAACACTAAAACTCCTAAAGACACCAAAAAACTAATTTTACTTAGTTTTTTGGTTTGATTCTCTTACCAAACAGGAAGAGAAGGATAACTTTATTTTTCCAGGAAAAACATGGCAGAAGTAGGGATGTCTGCAGAAGAACATTCTCACCATAGAAATCCTATAAATAATGAAGAGGGTAATATAAGGGATGGGAAGATCTATTTAAACCTAAATGAAAGTCAAGATAATAAATCTAAACTACAAAGAACTATTAAAGAACTAAGATCAGAGTTAAAAAGAGTTAAGAAGGATAATGAACGAATCCTGAAAGCTCAAGAGAAACTGAATAATATTTTACCAGCTAAAATACATAATGATGAGAAAGAGAAAAACAAGGAACCTAAACATAACATGCCAAAAACAACACCTTACAAACGTAAAGGAAGGAAGCTGGAATTTTCTAGTCATATGGATGAAACTTCCAGTGAGGAATCAATCAAACATCACACCCAAAAACAACAAGATTCCAGTATAAGTAGTAATGAAAATAAAAAGAAAAATAAGTACAAACCATATTAAGAAATCTCTGGGGAGTTTAAAAATATTAAACCACCAATGCTTAATGGTGAGATTGAAAAAGGAGAAGAAGTGGAAGGATGGTTGTCAGGGATGAAGAAATACTTCCAAATCTATAATTACTCTGACGAATTGAAAGATAAAATGGCCATATATAATCTAACTGGAAAAGAGGATATATGGTTGCGATATATAAAGAAAGTAAAGGGAAAAAGGAAAGATATGTAACCTATAAAACCTTTAAAAAACATTTTAAAATAAAGCACCTGTCAAAACACTATTACGAAGCACTTCAACAAAACCCTGTGATTAACGTCTCTTTTAGCTTCCTTTTTAGTGTCCACTATCACTTTTAGTGTATTTTTCATCATTTTTTGGACAAAGTTTCCACGGGATGGCGCTTTTAATGGAGTTATTTCCATTTATTTTTAAAAATTGGTGCTAATTAGCATCCCAATCAGCGTCCTTATTAGCATCCCAATTAGCATCCCAATCAACATCCCAATTAGCATACCAATTAGAATCCCCATTACAATCCCAATTAGATTTCAAATTAGCAT
Organism: Pseudotsuga menziesii; assembly: GCA_001517045.1. Taxonomy (NCBI): domain Eukaryota; kingdom Viridiplantae; phylum Streptophyta; class Pinopsida; order Pinales; family Pinaceae; genus Pseudotsuga; species Pseudotsuga menziesii. The sequence goes on along the minus strand of LPNX010239183.1, from coordinate 84,158 downwards.
CCCAATTAGCATCCCTATCTAAAAGTTGGCACTATTTTGGGTGCTAATTAGCGTCCCAATTAGCATCCCTTTTTAAAAGTTGGCACTGTTTTGGGTGCTAATTAGCATCCCAATTAGAATCCTATTTGGCATCCCAATTAGCTTCCCAATTAGCATCCCAACTATCGTCCCTTTTTAAAAGTTGGCATTATTTTGGATGATAATTTGCATCCCAATTAACGTCCCAATTATCGTCCACAAAATCATCCCATATAACGCCAAGAATAGCCTCCAAAAAAACATCTTGAATAGAATAACACCATATATTAATCTAGGGTTAGCGATAGGATTTGTTCCATGAATTTTGGCAGGAAAAACATTCAACATAGCACCAAGTATAGAGCCAGGAATTGCACCTATAAAACATCCAACATAGTGGCATGTATAGATCTAGGTATAGCACCTGGAATAATGACAAAAATTTCTAAAGGAACCGCGCTAGGAATTGCACTAGGTTTAGAGCCAAGAATTTTGTTTGGAAAATGTCCGACATAACGTCAAATATATCAATGCCCATGTTAATGATCATGATTCATGTGATAGTAATTTTGGATCTTGATTTATCATAGTGGCACCTAAATGATCGTAATGATGGCACTTTTGGATCTTGATTAATCCTAATGAGGGATAAATTGCCTTAATGTCACCTAAATTGCTCTAATGGCATTTGAGTGTCCCCAACAACATTTGATAGACCTTAATGGCATATGATTGACCCTAACAACATGACGATGATGTATTATGGTAATTATGATGGAGAGTATGGATATGATTCGATAAGTATAAGACTATATCATTCATTCTTCTTAGGTAGTATGCCTCCTTTCTTGTTATTATCGCAATTATATTGATGATGACTATGGCGATGACAATGATGTTGATTTATTGTATGATGATGATGACGATGTCAATGTGGATTTCAATGGTGATTATGCATGTGGCAGAACTTTTGGATCCTGATTGATTCTAATGGCACCTAAATGCCTATAACGACATCTAAACGACCCTATTATCATCGAAATGACTGTAGAAACATATAAATGACCTTAACAATTACATGACATGAATCCTAATGGAGATGAGTGATTAAGAAAACTAATGAAATATGAGTGACCATAATGACAATGACAATGATGATTTTATTGATGATGTACTTAATGCTGCTGCTGATGATGATAATGACGATGATGATCAAAATGATGTTGATGTACCATATGGCATTGATGATGATGATGATGATGATGACAACATTTATGTTCATGATGATGATGAATATCATAATACTTATGGATACTAAATGATCCTAATGGAACTTAAATGTTCATAATGACATATGAAAGACATATTAATAACACCTAAATGGATCTAATGACATTTAGTTGTTGTCAACGCCATTTTAGTGACCTTAATGGAATTTGAGTGATTGTAACAACATGACATGGATCCAAATGGTGAAGAATGATGATGAACCATAGTGGCATATGAGTGGACGGTATCAATGATGATGACAATGATGTGGATGATGATGTACTTGTTGATGAGGACAATGATGACCATGAGGTTGTTTATGACGTACTTGTTGATGTTGATGTTGATGATGATGATGATGATGTCAACGATGATGATGATGCAATGTATGATGCACTTGATGTTGACACTCACTTATCCTTGACAACATTCACTACAACAAAACCCTGTGATTAGCATCTCTTTTTGCTTCCTTTTTTACGTCTAGACCATCTTTCAATGTATTTTTCTTCAGTTTTTAGACAACATGGTGCAATTTAATTGGTTGGTACTATATTAGGTGTATTTTGCATCCTTTTTCCAAATATGGCACAAATTATGGTGTAATTTGTGTTGGGTTTTGCACCTTGTTATGTGCCAAGTTTTGCATCAGGTTTTGCGCTAGGTTTTGCACCTAGTTTTATGCCTAGTTTTGTGCCTAGTTTGTACATCTACTCTTGTTGCGCCCCCTTTTACATCCATGTTTTCCTTCATTTTTACACCCATGTTTTCATCCACTTTTGCATCCTTTTTTACATCCTCTTTTTCAACCACTTTCGTTTCTTTTTTTGCATCCAATTTTGCATCCCTTCGTGCGCCAAGTGTTTGCATCAAATTTTACATCCTATTTTGAGTCTAGTTTTGCATTTAGTTTTGTTTCACCCACTTTTGCATCCAATTTCACATCCATTTATTTGTCCAATTTTGCACTCACATTTTCATCTCTTTTTGCATCCTATTTTGCATCGATGTTTACGTCTTTTTTTGCATTCACTTTTGCATCCACTTGTGTCATGTCCCAATTCACACCCATTTTTGCGCCTACTTTTCCACGCACTTTTTCTTCAAATATTGCATCTTTTTTGCATCCAAGTTTACATTCGTTATTGCATCCCTTTATGCATCCATTTTTTCATCCACTTTTGCATCGGGTTTTGCATTGGGTGTTACGTCTAATTTTGCATCTAGTTTTGCATCTACTTTTGTTGCATCCAATTTCGCATCCATTTTACATCCATGGTTGCATCCACTTTTACGTCACTTTTTTAATCATGTTTTTCTTCCACGATTGTGTCATTGTTTGCATCCACATTTGGATACCCTTTTGTATCCACTTTTGCTGCACCCCATTATGCACCCAATTTTGCGCCTATTTTTGTTGCATCCATGCTTTTATCCACTTTTGCATCTAGTTTTGCGCCCATATGTTGAATATGACAATGAGGATAATGATTATGATATTGATGATGGATATGATGATGATGATAATGTTGTTGATAATGAGGAGAACGATGACAATGAGGATGATGAGGATGATGATGATGATAATGACAATGCTGACATTGATGATGATTATGATGGCAATGAAATGAATGATGATGATGGTGATGATGACAATGAAAATGATGATCAATACAATGAGAATGATGATGTTGATTATCTTACAAAATAAATTTGTTGTTTCTCATGCATAAATCGTATGTGTCTTCCATGACCCTTTTTCACTAATCACATCTTTTGGGTAGATTCTATTTCTTATGCCAAAGGTAATGATGAATAATTGATGACAATGTCAATAATCATGATGATGATGATGATGATGATGATGATGTCAAGCACAATTACGACAATGATGACATAAATGATGGTTATGTCGATGGTGATGGCTATTTTTATAATGATGATGACAATGACAATGATGACTATGATGATGATGATGATTATCATCATAATTTCCATCATCATCATCATAATCAAAACCATCATCACTGTCATTGTCATCTAGTTCATCACCATCATCATTTAATGCATATGGGATATGGTTACCATTTAAGGCATGCATATCTTATAACTATGATTGATCACATTTTAATCTTGGAGCCTATAGTGAAACTAGGTTTATTTACCTCTACCAACACTTTCTTATAAGGATCGTCATCATCATCATCATCCATGTCATTCTCATTGTTATCGTAACTGTCATTGTCATCATTACTATCATCATCATCATCATCATTATCATTAAATCACATCATTGTCAACTTCATCATCATTACCATCATCTTCATCATAATTATCTATATCATCATTCATCTCATCATCATCCTCATCGTCTTCATCATTGTCATTGTCATCATAATCATATAATCACATCATTTTGAATGTCATTATCATCAAATCAATTATATTTATTGTGTCCACTTGAGCACCCCAAATCAATTACATTTATATTCTCCTTATGCTAGGTTGTCTAGGTGCAAAAGTAGGTGGATTATATCAAGATGATGCTAAAGAGGACACAAATTGCATCCACTTTAGCATCCCGAATAAATTACATTTAAACTCTACTTGTGCTAGATTGTCTAGTTTCAAAACTAGGAACATTATATAGAGATGTTGCTTAAGCGCAAAAAAGACGATTTGATGAAGAAAGAGGACAACAAAATAAAAATATGAGGTCTCCTCGATTTGGCATATTAGCTTTCATTTCCTATTGTATATTTAATCATAAGTTTTTTTATTTGGAGGGTAGTTGTGAATCACATAATCTAATTGAAATCCCATTTGAAGATCTTATTTATGAGATGGACCACAAGCTTTCTACAAACCCAATTGTTATTGTTCATTGCAATATGCACCACCCTAAGCTCTTTACAAAAGACGAGGGCATAAAACTAAGAGGCTCAATCAATGTTGACATGTACATGAACAAGATGATTATACTTTCTAGATTTATTGTGGAAGAAAAATTGCACCATCACATACAACATTATTTGTCATCGATCCCCCTCTAGTGGATAATTTAAAATTGTTTGAATACACATATTACTAAGTAAATATAAAATCACTTAACTAGATAAGGACCGACAGCAGGTTGAACAAATCCTATGTTGACCATGTCTAAAATTGGTTAAACGATATGTCAAATGCATTGAAATATTTTTTAATAAACATGGAGGGTATTCACTTTTAAATGTATAAATAAAAGTAATTGAGTCTAGGTGTCTAGTATTATAAGTCTTGTTCAAGTAGTAAGTCTACCATGCAAGAATATTAGTTGAGTTAGTAGAGTCTTTCACTTTCTTGAGCTCAAAGGGTTAAAGAGTTAAGTCTAATACAAGGATTGGAGCCACTAATTATCTTGATGACATTGCTAAACATAGCTTACATTACAATCAAAATGACATATTTGTGGTTTAGAAAATGTAATAGAATTGGCATAGGGAGAATTTGGGGACAATTGAAAGACATACCGTAAACTAGGAAATTCTTTCCCAATCCATGGAAATACATAAAAAATAAATAGGGGGAAGGTGGGGAAAAACAATACCCTATTTCGAAGCCTGTGGTCAATATCTTGGATCTACTTGTCATTAGTTCATTGATTGATTTTTTTATACTTGATATTATGGTGTATTGATGTAGATAGGGAAAAATCAACAATCTATTATTTTTTGTTTCTTCAACTTAAGACAATTCAAGTGTCATCTTTCAAAATATATATTCAAGTTTCATCATTCATAATATATTATATTTTCAATTTGGTAACAAAACCAAACCTAGATCTTGCTACCCAATAATTATAAGGGGAGGTCAACTATTTTTATTAGAACTTGGGATTTGATTTAATACTCTCAAATAGACAAAGAAAGTTATCTCCCTTGATATATTTATATCCAAGCAATTTGAACCATTTCTCATCAAACTGATTAATTCATATGGGTTTACCATCATTGAAAAAGTACCCACGTGATTTATACTCCAAACTCATCCACTAAAATTATTCCCACACAATTTATACCAAATTAAAAGTCTCCGTCCATACTTCAAACACATCTAGTTTTTGTTAAACAAGAAAGCCTCCAAACCCTCCAAACCCTTGATTAGTTGTGTCATTTTTGGGGGAGAAAAATATACATTGTAGCTCGAGAGGAGATCAAAGATTTATTTCCTTCATGAGGAATCTGGAAGATTGGAAACTTGAATGAATGCATAATGGTTGAATCTAATCCGATGAGTTTTCGACCCATCTCCTTTTCACTGTTTGATTTAATAAACCTCCCTTTGACCTTGATTCTGTCCAAAAATGGTCGCAAACATGTTTCCATCTATCTTCGCTTTTCTTTCATCAATCTGCATATTATATGAGTGATTTTATCCCCATCATTTTATCTTCCCGCCAGAGATCTATACATGGTCAAATGTTCCATTACATAACATAAATATGCATTGTATATCAAAGGTTTGCTAATACCAATCTCACTGTTGGGTTAATAAGGGATTGATCCATGTAATTGTCCTTTATCAATATTTGAAACAAATTAGTCCTCTAGTAATTATAGTAAAAACACATTATTTAAAAATAATTGATCGGTGATACTTGATGACCAATACCTAGTAGTTCTGAATATTTTTTCTCATGTTGTTTTAAATATATACAAATATATATAGTATTTGTAACATCACCAACCCTCCAACCGGCGAAGAGGACGCTACCATACACTAACCATCCCCGTAACTATCCCCATGAAGATGTGCATACATATAACTAGAATAAAATGCTTAAAACATAAAACTTGCTAAGATGCATAATCATTCATATACATAGTGGAAGCAAACATACATTCAAGCATTCAACATGTTCATCATAGCTCATTAGATATCAAATATAATTGCAGAAATGAAATGGTAAAGAATACTTATCTTGTGTAGAATTCATCCCACAACCAGCTACATCGCTGCAATGTTCCACCCAACCATAGGCCAACGTGCTCATCAATCTCTTAGCAACACTGCCACCCCCGAGCTAGGCATGATACCCCAAGGAATATGGAACAAACAGACTTACACATAGCCAAGGATACAGAAAACACAGCCAAGCTGAAATAGTAGGGTTTATCAGGCTATCAAGGAGCTGGTAAAAGTTGAATGCTAAGCTGGGGTGCTCATTGAAGAGCTAAGGACTCCTACACCAGAACTATCCTGACTTCTAGGACACCCACACACACCCAACACCAGGAAATCAATCCCTTCTCTGCTACACAGTCCCTCAGGCTCTGACCCCCCTTTCCAGTGCTACTCCGGGGTTGCGGAGAAGAAATCCAACCCTCTAGCTCTGTCTATGTGGCTCCCAAACACCCCCAAGTTTATCAAGCAAACCAAACCTTCATCCCACTCCAACACAGTCTGAAGACCAGTAATTGCATACACGCAGCCAACAAGCGGTTCACAGCTTAGATAGAGGAAAACAATTCCTAGGTCATTCTTGGCCCTATTGTGGCCAAAATGACTCCATAAAAAGAATCCACAGCTGCTCAAACGTAGCTGAAACCACAACAAACAAGTCGTGGGAAAAGCAACAGCCCCCAATCCCAACACTGCGGCAATGGGAGAAGAAAACACAGCCTGAAATGGAGGAGAATACCGATTCTCATCCTGGATAGGGGAAACACACACATGGACCAAAAAATCCATAAGGAGAACATCTACACACAGAACGTGAATGGATTATCCATAGGAAATTGTGGGTGACAGAGAAAACGGCTCCTCAGCTCGCTTCCTGGGTAAAATGATGTAGAATCATGTGCATGAGAGGGTGGAAGGACCATCGTCTACATGAGGATGAACCAGAACCCAGCCTTTGTGTGAGGATGAACAAAAATGATGGGAGTGGGAGAGTGGAAGCGTCCCCTGAAGGTTTTCCTGCCCACGTAAAGGAATGACCCAGTTGGTGGAGTGTGCGTGGGGGAAAGGGATGACAGTCTTGCCACCCACCACTTCCCAGCAATAAATGTCCAACTAACATCAGGGATTTTAATGGCTGACACATGGCTTTTCCCCATAGGGTCATGGTTTAACAATCCCCCCCTTATCCTTAGGAAAATCATGCCCTTTTCATTAACGTTGCACCGACATAATTGGTTGTAGGTTTTTGATTAATTTTGCATGTTTACATGATGCCAGAACTATAATGTTCCGGGTGGCACGATATACCATCGGCAACGATCCCAATTGCCAAAACATAACACAACCAAATCGATGGTGGGGCTTTTGCCTTTAGCTCCTCACCATGATTAATTACAATATATACATCATGTACCTTCAATGCAAACAAGGTCAAAACTGGGGTGTTACAATCCCATCCCCCTTGGAATAACACCGTCCTCGGTGTTCCAATACATAGGAATACATATTCAAAATTTCAAAATTTTGCAGACCTGTCCCACGTTCAATGATTTACTTTGAAATTTCAGGACCAAACCCTTTGGCTTCCATGGGCTTCTTCTACTGGTTCTTAGCTTTCGGCTCATCCACAAGTCTAGGAACTTTTCTGTATCTTGAGCATCTCTCCAATATTTTCTTGGGTATTGGCAATTAACTGAAGGAGACTTCCAGCCAAGTCTAGCAGCTTTTGGTCTGCTGCCATGATCAATGTGCTCAACTCGGTTTCACTTTTCTCACCTATGAAATACATCATTAAAATTCAGTTAGACCAAGCATAATATAGGCATTAAAATTAGTCAATTAATTGCCCAATTGGCATGGTAGTCCAAGTCTTCTCAAGGAGACTTTCATACTTTTCATGCCTTCCCAATAGGCACATGAGCTCATTCATGTCCATTCTTGGGCAGGGAATTAACTATTCCAGCATTCGCAATTTACTTTAATCAAATACACACATTCTATTTTCAGTCATACATGCATTCAACAACCTTTTGTTTTCACAATGCATAAGTATATATATATATATATAATCAGAAAGGAAAGAGAGAGAAGCAAGATTTTTTCCCCTCTTTGTCTTGTTCCATCCTGGAACCCACACCACCACTGTGGTTTTCATTCTCTTAGCCTCTTTCACTTCACCATGAATGCTAGACCAATCCCTCTTGGTCATGACACTTATTGTCTCCAGTCTATTTCAGACCTCTCAACCATGGATCCTCCCCACATGGTTTGTCTCGGATGCTAGGACCTTCACAGCCTCACTAGCACCTTTTCATTACTACTCATTCTGAGCTCTTTAGGATAGTCACATGTCCACATGCACCCCTAGGATGCTCTCATAGTCCTCGCTCCCAGCGATACCTATATTCAAACATTGAATAGATTCACATGTTTAGTTTATTCTCAATGGTTTTTATCTCTTAAACAAGAGCTTATATTATCATAACCAAATCATATACTCATGTATATTCATAAGCAAGAAATTGCAAAATAATCCAATACCTATCTGTTTTGTGTGTTTCCTCTTTGGTCCACAGGATCCTGCTTCTCTTTGCAAGACTTGGGATTTCCTATGGACTTGGATGTTAGGTCAGCATGCATGCTGCTCCTCAACATTAAATAATTAATGTCCAGCTAGTACACCTTCACCCCGACTGGGAAGGAACAAATCAGACAAGCCAACACTGTTGGGTTTATCAGGCCATGCACTTATATCAACAGCGTACTTATATCAACAATACACTTATATCAATCAACGCAATTATATCAACCATGCACTTATATCAACAATACCCTTTTATACATATCAAGCACAGTCAACCCAACCTATAGTTGGGTTTATCAGACTATCCAGCCAAGCCAATACACAATTGGGTTTATCAGGCTGCAGGAAATCAAGCCAATACACTGTAATGTACTTTTCCCTTTAGTGTACAACACCAAACTGCATCTGTTTAGCCTGGAAATACAAGCAATATAAGCAAACTCATCAGCGTTATTGCTCTAAAACTATAATCATGTTTCATATCGTTCACTATCAAGTATTGAGACACTAGGAGTGCGTCCACTCCCTAGGGTGTAATCAATATTGAAAACCCTTTCATGATCCGACATCGAGAAAGTGTGCACCCCTTTCCGATGTGTGCCATGTAGGCCCTATTCATACTCAAGCAACCTTCCATAATGGAAATAAAATCAAAACATGCTATGCATATTGAATTTAACAATTTGACATGCATATTCTTAGCTAGGGTCATAGAACACTTATCCATTTTTCGAGGCAGTATTCCTTCGTTAAGGAGGAATGGGGGCTCCCTTCTCTGAGTTGACAGTCCCTCAGTTTGCCACCCCAACTCCTTTTACATTCCATATCCCACACATGTATTTTTGACATAATCTATACCATCTCACTCATGTTGCTTACCAAACATGTAGTGCAGATGGGACATTTCCAAAATGTCCAATGAAGTTTCACCCAAAACCCATTTCCAAGATAGGGGAAACCTTCCCATGAATTTTGGCTCCTGTGTAGAAATTCAGGCCTGCAGTAGATTAATTTCACCCACAACAATTAACAATTGATTATGCAAAATTATCAACAATGGAGACTGAATATGGAGCTGTAACACAAAATTATATTAACTGAGTGTACAATAGCCAACACTGTAATAACATAAGCTGCTGAATATATAGAATACATGAGAAAATCGAATGCATGAGGAAGCATCCAAATCTAGCATAAAGCAGGCTTACCCAAAATAGGCAAATCCCCCATAGGTGTAAAAAGATGATCCCAAATCTATCAAGGACCCCACGAATTAGCAAGGGCACATGGGCAAGCTAAAGAATGGTCAAATGGCAGCTCATACATGCAAAAGCATGGAGGAATGAGTGGAGGAGGAAGAGGAAACAAAGCTGATTCACCTCACCTAGTCTTGCTTTCCTATGTGCCTTAAAACACTGAAAAAGCAGGGAATAAAGCAGAAAAAGCAGATGGGTGCCTAGGAGGCTAGGAATAAAGCAGATTTGATTCCTAAAGCTCTCAAGGGTGCTACATGAGTCAAAGATGGCAAGTTTGACCTCTATGGATAGGCAATTAGCAACTTGCACATGGTGGGACTCATGGACTAGGCAAATAAGACAAAATAAATGAAATAATGTCTAAGTGGGTAAATACTATGGGTTGATTATTCTAACATATTGTAGGCCATCACACATGGTCTTCCTGCAGCGTGTAACCCTGGCACATTCATCAAGTAGCCATACAGTCAATCATTGTCTAACAATACAATCCAAATTTGATTGTTCCATAACCAAGCAATGCCATTAATAATTAAATTCAATGTGAATTTGCAACTCTGTCAACTACATAAATTGATTTGCTTGGCAATGAGGTGATCCTCATTTGTTGGTCTCTTGTAAGCAGCACCACTATTCCCATTATGATTTTATGCTTACTAGCATAACATGAACACCCATTTACAATACGTCCTCCTGACACAATTCTATGCAAGCCAATAGTGATTAGTAGTTGTCAGCAATTTCTCAAATCTGAAATTTACAAATTCAAATTGACAACTCATTCTGCATACATACTAATTTCACAGCCATGAGACTTTTCTCATGAGGTTTGGCTCTTTTACATGGTAGATTTTGGCCTTTGTCATGGTCTTACCCATATTTCCATGCCCCAACCAATCTACCTGAAACCTGAATTCAATCAGCCAAACAAGTGTAAGTTTTGATGCATATAACTTTTTCATTGTTGCAACAATCACTGAAGCATTTTCAGAATTATAGAATTCAAATAATTCCGGCTGTTAATTGCATAAATATTACCAAAACTCATTGACTTCACGCAATCATTATCATACTAAAATTGCAAGGTATAGTCACATCATTTATGCCAAAATGAAATGTTTAGATACTCCTTACTTCACAAGCATATCATTTGTACCACCTTGCCCTTCCATAGAGATTTTTCGGTAGCCAATCGATCATGACTACCCTCTTCATGCACTTACTATCCTGCATCCATAACAACTCTTTGGGCTACTAGGCTCATAACAACATATACAGGCATGATACCTTTCTATATGGATGTAGTATAAATTTTAAAAAACAACATGGTATGAAACCTCTTGCTTTTACCACTCCATGCAATTGTCATAATTAAACCATTACCTACATGGATCCTATTTACACCCTTGACATTACCAGTTTGGTTGGTCTCTTGTAGGAGATTGCAGAATTCTTTCACCAACTTTTGATTCTGGACTTGTTGCCTTATCCCTTTCTCCAGAGGGTTGCTAGTCACATTCGTCAGCATCAACAGCATATTCAGCCATGTCCATGTTGTCATTGATTTTCCCACTAATGCCAACATCAAAACAATAATTACCATTAGTGGTTCATTATAAATGTATAATTCTCACTACTCTTACCAACAGATAATATCCTATGCATGCAAGGCATATCCTCATACATTTCCTGTACGAAACTTATAAAATGTAATTATAATTAGCAAGACAGGGTTTAAGGAAATTTCTCTTTTCGAGTCCCTCATATTTGCATGGAACTCCTCTTCCACACAACAACTGGTTTGATTTCATGGTCTTGCTACCTCTAGGCATGCAATTCCCGGATTTGTCCATATTGACTGCATCACATTTCTTTTCAAGCAATCACTAGTTCTTTGCAGCACCGCATTCAAACTCTGATGATTCCTCCTTATTCCCTGCTAGATAATCTTTCCAATGCCTATCCACATGCTTCATTTTGACCTCGCGTGTGAAACCCACACCACTTCTAAAATGATGATTTTCAGCAAATTTAGGCAAAACACACAACTGTATTTTGGTCTGAAATACCAACTTCAGCCCTGAAATTGCTGAAAAATCCACTAAAAAACAATTAAAAATTGCTGATAAATCCACTTGAAAATACCCAAATTTCTTTTTCAGGTCGAGTCTCATCCCATCTAAAATTTCGACACTTCGGCGATCTAAGCAACAAATTTCTCCAATGCTCATCGGCAGCCCTATCAACAATAATTTTTCATCGTATCGGTGGTTCCATCGACTATAGTTTTCTGATCGTATGCTATTGGTGATGCCAAGATCTATGGCATATTGGAAAGCGGAAATACTATTCACTATACAGCATCAACGATTATTTCCACAGCACTGTATTGGCGGTCCGATGCGTTATTCATCAGGTGCTCAGTCCCTTAGGAATCCACAATGGTGGTTAACAGATCCACTATGGTGTCCGTGGTCCACAAACGCGTCGGTGAATCGGAGCTCTAAACCTTATTGTGTCGACAATCGGAGCATCGACGGTTTAATCTTCTAATCATTGAAGTGCTAGTCCACATGGTAGCCGCAACAACAGATGCACGGACAACTAATTTCTTTCGACGTCGGCCACCGCATCAGTGGCTTCATCCTCTAAATTTTGCCGATGGTTTTGACTAAGTGAGCTGACGTTTCGGCGGTTCCATCAACTAACTTCCGTCGATCGGCGCTCCAATCTTCTAACTTTCGCCGAGTGCCGATGGGCTCAACACTTAGACAATTTTTTTTGAAAATTTTCTTCTTTCTTGTCCACGTCGGCACCTTCATCTTCTAACATTCTCCGACGGCAGTGACGTTTCGGTGACCCCGTCATCTAAATTTCTCCGATCTGTTCATATAATTTTCGCTGACGTTTCGGCGATCCCTAGCCATACAGAGCCGTTGTTTCAGCACTTCCACCATCTAAATTTCACCGACAATTCCATCACTTAGAAATTTCGGAAATTTTTTTCTTTGCATCGGCTCCTCAAAGAACTAAGTTTCGCCGACATTTCGAGGGTCTTCAGGAGATCTCCGCCGAAACTGAGGTTCAACCTTCAACTATTTTCCGCCGAAATCCTTCGGTTTTGTCTTCGTCATCGGCATTTTCATCGTCTAATTTCCATCAACATTACGACGTCTTCATCCTCTAACTTTCTCCGACACCAAGGTCTTTATCGGAGGTTATTCAGACTAATTTTTCCACCGCATTAGAAGAGCTTCCCACTTAGTCTTTCGATGTGCCGACTGTCTTACACTTAGAAAATTTTTGTGAAGTTCTTTTTCTTGTTGTTTTGTCGGCTCTACATTCACCTAGCGCTCGCCGCTATATCGGTGCCTCCGTCGTCTAATTTTCACCGATGTTTCGTATGGTCGATCAACTAAATTCCGCCAATCCATTAGCTAATTTTCTCCGAAATTCTCTTATCCTCCACCGTTGCCGAGGCCTGCATCGAAGGTCTATCCATCTAAGTTTTTCGATGGACCGATGGCATACCACTTGGAAAAATTTCTGAAATTCTTTATGCCCGCCCTTCATCGGGTGGCCTTCAGCCTATACTTTCTGATGTATCGGAGGATCTTCTCACTTAGTCCTCTGATGATCCGACGAGTTTGGCACTTAGGAAATTTTCAACAAAATTTTTAAGAAACTTTTTTTCTATCAGTCATTTTCTTCTAGGCAGAGGGAAACCTGCCTCTGCTAACTGGTTTCTCATGGCCCTCTGAGGCCCAATGCTGCAATGATGGCTCTGTCACTGCATGTTCACAACCCATTCAAGTCCATGCTGCAACCTTTGCTCTTATACCACACTGTAACGTCCCCGACCCTCCGACCGGCAAAGAGGACACTACCATACACTAACCATCTAGGAAACTAGCCCCATGAAGATGTGCATACATATAACTGAAATAAAATGCTTAAAACATAAAACTTGCTAAGATGCATAATCATTCATATACATAGTAGAAGCAAACATACATTCAGGCATTCAACATGTTCATCATAGCTCATTAGACATCAAATATAATTGCAAAGATGAAATGGTCAAGAATACTTATCTTGTGTAGAATTCATCCCGCAACCAACTACATCGCTGCAATGTTCCACCCAACCATAGGCCATCGTGCTCATCAATATCTGATCAACACTACCACCCCCAAGATAGGATTGATTCCCCAAGGAATAAGGAACAAGCAGGCTTACAGATAGCCAAGGATAGCCAAGGATACACAAAACATAGCCAAGCCAACATGGTAGGGTTTATCAGGCTATCAAGGAGCTGGGAAAAGATGAATTCTAAGTTGGGTAGCTCATTGAAGAGCTAAGGACTCCTACACCAGAACTAACCTGATTTCTAGGACACCCACACACATCCAACACCAAGAAATCAGTCACTTCTCTGCTACACAGTCCCTCAGGCCCTGACCCCCCTTTCCAGTGCTACTTTGGGTTGTGGAGAAGAAAGACAGCCCTCTAGCTCTGTTTGTGTGGCTCCCAAACATCCCCAGGTTTATCAAGCAAGCCAAACCTTCATCCCACTCTAGCAAAGTATGAAGACCAACCACTGCATACACGCAGCCAACAAGCGGTTCATAGCTTAGATAAGGGAAAACAATTCCTAGGTCATTGTTGGTCCTATCGTGGCCAAAACGACTCCATAATAAGAATCCACAGCTTCTCAAACATAGCTGAATCCACAACAAACAAGTCATGGGGAAAGAAACAGCCCCCAATCCCAACACTGCAGCAACGGGAGAAGAAAACACATCCCGAAATGGAGGAGAAGACCAATTCTCATCCTAGACAGGGGAAACACATATGCATACCACAAAATCCGTAAGGAGAACATGCACACAAAACATGAAGGGATTTTCCACAAGAAATTGTGGGTGACAGAGAAAATGGCTCCTCAGCTTGCTGCTTGGGTAAAACGACGCAGAAGCCTATGCATGAGAGGGTGAAAGGACCACCATATACATGAGGATGAACCAGATCCCAGCTTGTGCATGAGGATGAACAAAAATGATGGGAGTGGAAGAGTGGAAGCGTCCCCTGAATGTTTTCCTGCCCACGTAAAGGAATGACCCAGTTGGTGGAGTGTGCATGGGGGCAAGGGCTGATAGTCTTGCCACCCACCACTTCTCAACTAACATCAGGAATCTTAATGGCTGACACATGGATTTTCCCCATAGGATCACGTTTTAACAATCCCCCCCCTTATCCTTAGGAAAATCATGCCCTTTTCATTAACGTTGCACTGTCATAACTGGTTGTAGTTTTTTGATTAATTTTGCATGTTTACATGATGCCAGAACTATAATGTGCCAAGTGGCATGATATACCATCGGCAAAGATCCCAATTGCCAAAACATAACACAACCAAATTGATGGTGGGGCTTTTGCCTTTAGCTCCTCACCATGATTAATTACAATATATACATCATGTACCTTCAATGCAAATGGGGTCAAAACCAGGGTGTTACAGTATTTTTTTTTCTAGAAGAATTTTGTATCTGCTCCACCCAGTATCATTAGTTTCAGTGCAGCTTAGGGTCCTACTCTTTGGTTTCAACAACCTCAAATATGTCTTTACAGAGAGAATCCTAAGGCATGTAAATTCTAGTAGGCATAGTCCTACTACTCATGGTCATATGGTTTTATCTATTTTATGAAGTCTTAGTCTCTACTGACCTCTGACAAAATTGATGTTGATTCTAAGATGGAGATCACAGACATCATGTATCTAAATTTTGTATCATACATCAATATAATTACATTATAGCATCTCTTTTATCTAAACAAACAAGGGAAACAGATGGAATGCTTATGATTAGCATCTGTAAAAAATTCTGTATCAATATGTAGACCAATCTATTTTATTTTTTTTCTATATATTTAGGTTTTTCAATATAGAAAGGATCTGCAAGTTTATTCAAGTTTTCTTTTTTAGCATTGTTTCATAATACATACAATTCAAGTCCAAAATGCGTCTTATTATTTTTATGCCAATCGACCCAATTAAGCTAGATTGGCAAGTCTAGTTTGATGCCCAAGATATGCTACCAGGCTGAAACCCAAAGGTCTAGATTGGTTGTGTCCCCACAAGAGGAGTCCCATATTCCATATCTGGCATGATGGCTAGGGTTGTGGCCTAAAATTATAATCACCCTTTTATAATATTAGAGATTCAAATTACCACTATCTTTTAGCTATTCAGGACTTGAAAATATATATATTGGGTCATTAACACTAGAAAAATTGCTAGCACTACTATTTTGCAAACATTTCTCAAGCATTCTCAATTCACAGATTACAATGATTAGAAACTCATGACAATAAACTTGTTCTTGTACTTGTCAAATTATGCTCAAACTTTTCTTTGTTCCAAGTCAGCTATATGAACAGGCTGGTAAGCCAAATGGTTGTTCCGAAAATAGTAAATGCCAAGTCTATTTTGATTCCATTCTATATCTTCTGTTATTCACGAAAAATAGACATGTCCAAAGTTTATAAATTTTTATGAAAAATGCCAACCAAATGTTTTCATATGAAAAAGTCATGATAATACAGAATTTTGAGGTGAAAATATGTACCCATCAGTAATAAGTTAAAAGCAAGACCACATCCATATGCAACCATAAGGGTTTTTGTTGGTGGAAGAGTTCAGTCCATTCTTGATTTGAAGTTCAAACCAGAATTATAGTCTCACATAATCTCATAAATAAAATAGCCTATATGTCATACATTTGAGCAGTAACACTTTCATTTTCTTCCAGCAAAAACAAACAGGCCACTTATACATCTTACTGTAACTCACAAATCGAGAATTGAATCTACAGGAGAATTCTTCCAACATTATAATTTTCTGAAAATGTCTCAAAAAAAACGCCTTAGATTTGAAGTGCTCTCATAAATCATCCACGATGACAAATGTTTGAGCAACATCGTTTCTTCTATTGTGTTTGTCAAACATTGTAGTATTATATTACATGGAGCGGGGTGAATCTAGTCCTCCTTAATATTGAACATGAAGGAATAAGGTTGGTGGTTAAATAACTACAACATATGATATTGATGTATGGCTTGACCTATTTGTGACAATAAAAATATTGCATGACCAAAATATTATATTGTTGTAAGAAGAACATGTCGCCAATTATTTTCAATTATCAATTTCATTCTACCAATTTCCATTCAAGCATATTGAACTTAAAATATAAAAAAATTACATTATAATAGCGACTCAAATATGCACAAACCTCAAAATTTCATTTTTTTACATCATAATGTGAAATGAAAATATACAATTACATTTACATGATAGGATATTTAAAAAGGAGGAGGTTACTCTGGGTCTCTAGCTAAAACTATAGGATTGGGATATGGATCTTTCACTTGGCCCTATCTGATAGCAACGCACTTTTATTTGGAAATAACGTGTAGGATCTAGTTATTCTCTACAATTAGTGTTGTTTGTGTGGTGTCTTCTCGCCATTTCCACAATAGTCACATCTAGTTTTCTCTTTTGGAGAATTTTCATATCAACATCACCTCTATGAAATTAAATAAGCCACGCTACAGCCTTAATCAATATATAACCCCCCAGAGGTCCGATCCATAATCTCAGGAAAGATGCTGTGAAGTGAGTGTAAATTAACTGACCATAGGTTATACCCTTGTTGGTTGTAGTATAATTAAGTATGGAGGTGGTGTCCTTGCATGTAGGTGTACTGCATATGCAGATTGATTATGTGTGTATTTTATTTGAATTAAATGTATCAATTGTTTACATGAATTAGATGCATCGCTTATGTTTGTTCCTTAAGTGTACAAGTTGGGCGTGTCTTTTACCTGCATCACTTACGTAATTTAGTTATATTACTTATGTGCATGATTTATGTTCATCGGTGATATGTGTACTTATGTGCAAGTTTAGAGCTTTCTAGGCAATATCTCCATCATCTATGTTTCTATAATTTCTTTCATTATGTTGTCTCTCCACTTTAGTACTCTACTTGGAATTGGTTTATGGGTTATCATGTTAGTCGATCCTAGATTAGACATTAAGGTTAGGTACAAGGTGAGGGGGTAGTTAGATTTTGAATCTTCCAAAGTGTCTTCTACAATTCTAATTCAAAGAGATCAAAGATAAATGATAACATAAAAGTTAAGCTCAATAACATTTAACTATCATTTTATGCTCTTATTTGTACTAGAAATGGGAATCTAATTAATGCTCCACCAATTCGTTGATTTATGGAAGTTGATCCTATATGTCTACATTGGTGGCTCCTTGAATTGTATAATGCTTGTGCAACTTGAACTCTTGAGGATATTGGTGTTGACTAGAGAAATTAATGCTTCATTGGGCATTGGTATTTTTTGGAGTGACAAATAGGGATAAGGTCCTTTTGAACACTCCCCAACAATAACAAATATAAATTTAGTTCATCACTCTCTCATAGATATCTATACTACCAAAATTTTGCACCAAGCCTTCTCTCTTCAAAACTCATAACATGTAGGTGGGGAAAACCATATCAAGAATGGTACCCCGGTGCACAAATTAATAATTCATCAACTTCACCAATGAATCAATTCCAATTGACACCTTTGGCTAAAACTTGACAGTGTTTAGATGTGTTTTTTCAGAACCCTAAAGCTTCATGCTGATAACATGCAACACTTCCTGACTTTGGACACAGAGGCTTGAACACACAAGTTTACTTGTCGGCAGAATACGTCTCTTCACCTAGATATTTCCCATACCTTCACTATAAGCTACACATCGGCAGACTATGTTTCTTCACCTAGAGATTTCCCATACCTCCATTCTAAGATACACTTTGCTGAGACTAGTGGAACCTAACGATATTCCCATGACTTAAAATTAGACAATGTGTTGTCTTACTCAAGCCTCGTGATACTTAGCCATTATACAATTAACACAATGGAAATAAGACACAACCACAACACAAGTGTTTGGCACCCAAGCCAAATTCTGTCAAGCCTTTATTATTGAAGAAAACAATATAGTACAATGGGGGAGGCCCAACACAAGGTCATGATCCAATTACAATAGACAAATAAGCCTAGGTTCTACCTACCCCATGACACCTTGTTTCATCGCTACAGAGGGAACTAGGGTATTTCTACTCTACATTTTGATTGCTTGATAAATTTCATAGTAGATATAGTTTTTTATTTCTTATTTTCCTATATATAATTACATATATAAAGAATGACCAGTATTCATGGGATTCACAAATCCATAAAAAGTGTTTGCCATAAGCTATAGGAGGCCCCAAAGCATCGTTTGGTATTTATTTGCCTTCTTGTCAATGCCACTGCTAGTTGCTAGTCGTCGAATGAAGGTCCTTTTCGATACCCAGTTTTCATTTTGGCTTGATCCTTGTCATAAAATGTAAGAACTACTGATGGGATCAGTACAAAGGATCATATTACAGTGGGGTAACACGTGATTTAAACCTTGGGAGATGGTTTGGCTAACAGAAACATTTATGGAGTTCAAAATCCATAGCAGGGGCGGGAGCTAAGGAAACAGAAGAAAAGGTTACAACATAGCTAGGACCTCTAGATCATCCCATAGAATCATATTTAGATACATGTTTAGCTGGATTCGTTCCATGCTTAGTCCCAGATCCATTTTTAGATTCTCCATAGGATATTTGGTAGTAGCATATTCCGTTGTTTACCCATCAACTACTAAAATAGGATGAGTAAATGAACAATTGTTTTATATTTGTAAAAAGACAATGATTAAAGTTAGCCTTGCAAGTTATATCCATCAGTTCATTGCATTTGATTTAAACATGATTTATATGTTTGAATTGTAAATGATAATTCTGGACTCTAGTCAATAGTATTAAATTTTTGTCATAGGAAAGTGTCTTGATTGTCTGCTCTTGTTCACAAACTTCATTCAAATTGTTTCTTAATGCTAACAGGACCCTAGACTTTACTCATCAAATTCTACCTGAAACGTCGCCCCTAAGATATCAAAGTATACCAGACTTTAAAACCACTATTTTGGATGTTTGTAGGTGATATTTTAGTTCCATACCAACACCTAGAAGTTATCCCTTTTCCATAGGTTTAGTTCTTCTTCCATACTGGTCTGGGTTCTTCCGTTGCTCATGTCATTCTATGTGGTTTTATTCGAGTTAGTACTAGGTTCGTCAATTCTTTATGTAAAAATGACACTTTTTATATATGTGCATCTAGTTGATGCTTTTTTTACGGGGATTATGCAAATGTATACATGTTTTTCAGGTTCTTTAGTAAGGGGATTGGGATAATTGGTCATTGGTATATAAGAGGGATATAATAATGTATACCTTTTTCTCGGGATATCTATATACTTAATCTAGGTAGTTAGTTACTAATGGATAGGCAAGAATGTATACTTGTTTTTAAGAATCAATATCAAGGAAGACCTTTATTCCTGCTATGTGGTATGCCAAGGTTGCTTGGAAATCTATCCATAAAAATCCTCTAAAAATATATCACAACCCTAAACCGAAGACTCGATCCAACTCTCAGTCAACTTGGGTTCATCCAGCAGTTAAGAGAATCTGATGAAAATGAAATGACATGAATAATTGTGAGATTTTCTTAATTCACTTGAGTGCACATTTGCCATGTATCTCTCTATTTAATATCTATGCGAGCCCCTTCATTTGAATTTAATGTGTTCTTTCTGCCGTGATAAGTTTTTTCTGAAAAACATTAGATTTCGTGATAAAAATTCTTCTATTAGTACTACTAATTTAATTGGTTAATGAAACATATGTAATACAAAGCTTTATGGTACTATAATTATTGGTGTTCTCCTTTCTATAATAACTACAACTTATATCCTTACATACAGAGATGTATGTAATAATTATAATCATTGCTTACTTGTCACTGATGTTCCTATACATGATGTAATGGTAA
Organism: Pseudotsuga menziesii; assembly: GCA_001517045.1. Taxonomy (NCBI): domain Eukaryota; kingdom Viridiplantae; phylum Streptophyta; class Pinopsida; order Pinales; family Pinaceae; genus Pseudotsuga; species Pseudotsuga menziesii. The sequence goes on along the minus strand of LPNX010239183.1, from coordinate 63,092 downwards.
AGTAAGTGCATTGCTAAATAAATTACTTTTTGACCAGCTTGCAATTTTTTAATGGGGAGAGGGGGTCCCTTCCCATGTAAGCATTCCATATTGAAATAATTTTAGTACTTAGAGATTACTTGACCATTATTCTTGATGGTTTGTTGTTTGTATTTATCCTAGCTCAACCGTTTTTATATAGAAGACACAATTTTATTGCTTTTCGTTTCTCGTTGATTTAGATGAGACCAAGTGTTGTAAAGGAAAGTGTCCTATGGCTAGGGTTTAAGAGGCCATCAACGTACTGGGGTCGAAAGAGAGATGCACAATGTTCAGAAAGTATATATAAGCAAGATCAGAAATGAGAAAGGTCCACACCTGATAAACTAAAGGCTGGTCCAAGCTTTCTCTTCAATCCTCTTCTCGCTCCTCCCGCTTCCAAGAGACCTGCAAAACAAGTTATACCTTCCTCAAACCATTATGACCATATATAAGACAATGATAATCAAACAAATATAAACAAATGATCTGAATAACATCATCACATGATCATAAACAAATATTCAATCACACATTGAACAATGATTTGGGAAGAAGAAGGACATCACATCTTTATTAATCCTAAAAACAAGTAGAAATATACCTTCTCTTCAGGTTAGCACCTCACGAAACCTTGATCTAGATCTGCTGCTTCTCTTCTCCAAAGAACTCAGCCTCCAAGCTCTGCAACAGAAGGGAAAGATCTCTAGGGAAAAGTGTGGGCAAAGAGAGTCCCGATTCCTCCAGCATAACAATGCATAAAATCCAAGTCCCCTCTCATGGCCTTTCCTACCTATATTTATATGGGTGAAATAAGGTAGTTCAAAGGTTGGAGAAGCTACAGCAGTTAAGGAAATTAAGTTACATGACATAACTAATCTCTACTTAACGTGTGTTTTAAAGTTTAAATGTTAAGATGCACATTCGTGGGTCTGCAGTAGAGAAACCCACGAATGATGCGCGACTATATAGAAGAGCAACCCGCGAATACAAGGATTCGCGACTTGCTACAAGGGAGACTCGTGAGTGATGCGCGAGTTGTCAGTAGAGAGAGTCGCGCATACATCCTATCATGGAAAATGTGGAAAAGTAATTGGCTGGGTAAAGGCAGAAATGTATTTCATAATAAGCCAAGCTATAGTATTCTGGGAAAACCTCAATCCATAAGTGTCCTTTTGCGTGCCAACATAAGGAAAGTCGGCACTCGAACGGAGAGGTGCCATTCTGGTGTATAACAGATGCCCCCTAATGTGTGAGGTTAGAGGGGAAGACGATAGCCGAAATACATTATAAAGGAAAAAGCTGAGTATGGAGAGAGCAGAGAATCCAAGATCAAAAGGCTCAAGTGAAGGTACTTGAAAGAGAGATAAATGTCAGAAAAACTGATCTCTGGTACATACAAGTCCATATACAAAACATCGCCATAAAGATACAGGCAGATCCAACATATGTATAACAGATGAAACTATCATGGTCGCTCAATATGCAAAAAGGTGCCATATCAAATCTAAAGGAGACATGGCCACAAATGAACAAGGTGGATCCATGCTCAACAATCGATCATAGCCACAAAAATACAAGGTGGATTTATGTCTCAGCCAAAATGTCATATAAAGATAACAAGGTCTTGCGCAACTTGGGCAATAGCAAAAGATGACAATGCTACTGTCGGCCCCAAGGTATTCAATCCAAACCGCCAAAAAAAGGTACGAATCCTAACCATGCGAATAAAGGAGCTAAAGTTGAACATGGAGGAAGCCATTTGATTACCGGTCAATAATGAAAACTGTTAACAAACGCAAGGAAAACCACCATTAATGAAAATGGTCCCCAAGGTACCTAGTACATTCTAACAAGTGTGATTACAAGGACTTGAAGTCGAACACTTGAAGAATCCATCGAGTAGGAGACAATAAGAGTATCCCCACTACCCAATAGCAAGGGAAATTGCCATTGAGGACAACAATTCCCAAGGTACTATCATAAAACTCTAAATCTCGTCCCCAGAGCAAGATGTGTTGCAGTCGATAGGAAGAGATTCGTTGGAAGGAAGGAATTAAGGCATCCTTCATCATCCAACACGAGGTAAGTCAAAGACTAAATGGATCTGGAATTGGTACTGAAATTTCACAAAAAGGACCGCTGAAGACATAATGTAATGAACTGATACTAGGAAATGGCCGACACAAAAGGTCAAGGCAACTGCAGAATGGCCGACAAAGGTTTAATCCTTGAACAATGAGCACGACACAAAAGTGAATTAGGAAGCTTTTGACACAAAAGGACCAACGAAACAAATCTGCAATGTAGGAGACATTGACATATTCCCCATATAATTGGAAAATAGACCAATTGGAGGAGTAAGAAACTCTGAATTGGGATAAGGTCAAAATACTAGGACCCAACTGTTGATAGACTCAAAACTGGTGCTTTGTTCAAGGAAACAAGACTTGCTGCCATGATGTAAAAAGACATGGAAATAAACCTTCCCCTTCCCTTCTTTCTTGTAAAGGTTTAACGAGTCCAAGAAAGCAAACTTGGGACCATCTTCATTTTTCGACAAGCTCGAAGAAAAGAAAGAAGAATGCTTGATAAGGCACTAATTCATGGATTTTACGAGCCCGAACTAGTTCATGCTCGACGGTGTTTTCAAAGTTTAGAGAGTCTAAAAACTCCAAAGAAGACTTCAGGGGGGTCCTTTTTCGTACAATTTAGTCTCCTAAGGCCGAAAAAGTATAAAACAAAACAGAGAAGAACTCTCTTAACTTCCGAAGAATAAAAGGCACACCTTTTTCGTATTTAATCAGGAAGGTCCGAAAAAGGTTAAATTACCACCTACCCAACGCTCCTTCAAAAGCAGCATATACAGCCTGAGTTTTACAAGTGTGAAGGAAGGCAAGATCACTCGGAAAGATCCATTTGATTACGAGAAATGGAGCTTACAACAATAAACTCGATGCTTTGTTCTTTAGGGTTTAACGAGCATGACAAAGACATAAAGTACACTCGGAATCTTTTTCATGTTTTGGTCCAGAGCATGAAAAAGAGAAAACTAAGCTCATACCGAGGGTTCCTTTTCCGTAAGTTTAGTCCCTCAGGCCCGAAAAAGAGATAAACCTATGCCTGAGAATACTCTTCTCAATTCAGTAGAAAAGAGAGGGATCCTTTCTCGTATTATTCCACATGGTTCAAGAAAGAGATAACCTACCACCAATGTGGATGCCCATTCACATATTCTTAATGAACCTGAAAGGACAAGTTTACTCGGCAGTCAAGTCTATTTTAAGGAGTCAGACTTGGGCCTAAAGAAACTCATAATCTTTCCTGTGAAGTTTTAACGAGTCTGGAAAAGTCAACTCGCGGCCTCCTTACTGTTTTTAACGAGCTCGAAGGAGAGCAAAAGAATGCTCTAAATGCGAGAGTCATAACTGAAAAAGAAGGTCAGACTGTATCAAAGACTCCAAGAAGACTTCATCCAAAGAGAGGAAATCATCAGAGATAGGACACATATATGGACTTTCAAAAGGATCAACAGAGTAGAGAGAAGACTCTACAGTCTGTATAGGATGACTCACTAGTTCAACTGATGGGACCAAGTCCCGAGACGGTAAGCATGAAAACAGAGGCTGCCTCTCAGTAGCAATTGAACACAAATAACAAGAAGCCACATAGTTCACCTGTGGCGGGGTAGTGTCTACAGAAACACTGGGAATCAACAAAGGAAAGACTTGGTCTCTAGTTGGTTCAGGAGACGGATCAAGAAAATCCAACTGATCGATAGTGAAAATTTCTTCGCCATGAATAAAGTACATCACACGAAATAAAGCTGACACTACAGCTTGCATGGCATAGACATAATCACATCCAAGGAGCATATTAAAGTCCAAGGGGTCTTATATTACCATGAAGTCAACTAAGATGGTCTTCCCACCCAAAGTAACAGGTGTTTGAGAAAGAATTCCCAAGGCTACACAAGTTCTTCTATCAAACACCAGTAACTGACTAGCAGTTGACACAAGGCTGGGAGATCCCATACCTCGCCAAGCACGAGCAGACAAAATACTAACTGAGGCTCCTTCATTAACAATGCAACGAGCAATTGTATAGGGTTCAACTTTCACCTTTATCTGGAAAGGTGCATGGGAAGGAAGGTGTGGCTCAACTAAGCTATCCCAATCAAAGGAAGCAATCCGAGGGCTTGGTGGGGGTTGATCCAAAACAAGTTCAGTGCCCCCTTGTTCAGTAAGATCTGAACTGGCAGTAAATAAAATGTGACTAGTAGACACGTCACTCTCCAAAGGAAGAGTGGGATTGATCGATACTGGAATCGATTCAACCGCTTGGTGAAAATCACTCTCTGAAGGGAGAGTGGGATTGACCAAAGATGACATTGGTGCAATCACATTAGGATCACTCTCCGAAAGGAGAGTGGGATTGACCAAAGATGACATTGGTTCAATCACATGAGGAACACTCTCCGAAAGAAGAGTGGGATCAAGAAAATCTGAGATTTGTTCGACCACTTGATCAACCAAAGGTTGAATAGACTGTTGAGAAACAAAAGGGTGTTCAGGAGAAGAAAATCCATGAGTCTTGAACCACACTCTTCGCACCTCTAGGATGGCAGGGCATAGATGAGTAAGGTGATCTCCCTTGCATAGCACACAAGGGAACTTAAGATGATGCTTCGGACGACCAGTTTTCTCAACGGTATCAGCATGACTAGCAGTGGTTGATGGTTTGATCTCAACATGACCTGCAGAGGATGAGAGTTTGCCCCCAGCGTGAACAACAGAGGCTGGGTGACTGGGTCCAACCTCATTAAGAGAGGTTGGCTGTTGAGAGACTCCAGAATGTTCAAAAACGGGATGACCATGAATCCAAACTCTTCGCACCTCCTCAATGGAAGGGCATTTATAAGTAAGGTGGTCTCCCTCACAAAGATTACAAGGAAACTTGAGCTTGTGTTTTGAATAGGTAGACTTGTCAACAGTGTCAACATGACTCGCAGTGGTTGACGGGTTGTCTTCAGCTTGAACCACAGAGGCTGAAAGACTGCCCCCAGCATGACTGGCAGAGGCTGAGAGACTGGGTCCAACTTGACTTGAAGAGGTAGGACGGGCACCATCGACATGAACAACAGAGGCTGAATGGTGAGGATCAACATGCTTTGCAGCAGTTGAGTGTGTGCCCCCAACGTGAACACCAGAGGCTGGGTGAACAGATCCAACTTGAACACTAGAGTTTGGATGAGAAGGTTCAACTTGAAAACCAGAGGTTGAATGGGTGCACTCAGCTTGAACACCAGAGGCTGAGTGACTGGATCCAACTTGAACAACAGAGGTTGGATGGGGAGGTTCAACTTGAAAACCAGAGGTTGAATGGGTGCACTCAGCTTGAACACCAGAGGCTGAGTGGCTCGATCCAACTTGAACAACAGAGGTTGGATGGGAGGGTTCAACTTGAAAACCAGAGGTTGAGCGAATACACTCAGCTTGAAAACCAAAGGCTAAGTGGCTAGATCCGACATGACCTAGAAAGGTTTAAAGGATCCCACCAGCATGAACACCAGAGGCTGGATGGTGAGGTTCAACTTGAAAACCAGAGGTTGAACGAACGCACTTAGCGTGAAAACTAGAGGCTGAGTGACAGGATCTGACATGACCTGGAAAGGTTTGAAGGATCCCACCAGCATGAACACCAAAGGCTGGATGGTGAGGTTCAACTTGAAAACTAGAGGTTGAACGAATGCACTCAGCGTGAAAACCAGAGGCTGAGTGACAGGATCCAACTTGAACAACAGAGGTTGGATGGGTGCCCCCAGCCTGAACAACAGAGGCTGGGTGGTGAGGTTCAACTTTACTTACAGAGGTTGAACAAGTGCCCCCTTGCTTATGTGCTTTCTTCCTATTCCTCCTTGTTTTCCTCCTTTTAGACTACCGGTTACTAGTATCAGTACTTTCACCGCATGAGGTAGAAGGAGGAGGAGAACTAACTACAGGTGAAGGGGAGATAGTGTTTTGATGCCCTTGATATAAGGAGCTTACTTGAGAAGCATCAGGAGCATTCAGGATAGTTGGAGTGGAAAACAACCACACCGATAGCCCTAGGGTGAATCCCAGAAGATTCAAGGTGGCCATCAAGGGAACACCAACATTCCCTGTGAGAGGAATAGCACAAGGAGTTCCCAACAAGGGGATCTCTTGGTTGGTGTTCGAAGGGGTGCTAGCCATAGCTTCAAAACAAGAGACAAAGTCTGAGGTTGATTGACAACCAAAATTACCAAGTAGACACCTAAAGGCCTACTAAGTACAGACAAACCACACAACACTCACTAAAAATTCCTAAAGCCCAAACAGACAAACGGGTATAAGATGCACTTTCCAGAAGAAAGCTGATGAACGATTACTTGGCATCCTTGAGGTGGTTCTCAGGCACAAGCAGAGGAATCACCCACCACCCTCCTGCACTTTCCACAAGGGTTACCTTCCAAGCCCATCCAAGGTCAACCAGAAATAACCTTCCAGTGTACCTGTGTATGAACCCTAGATGTCAAAGAGACTAGAGGCTACCTTAACTAAATTGATAGTCTGGGGGGAAAGTCGTCAGCCGAACTCGTACGCATGGGCAGGGTAGCTGAGCTTGAAACTATGTCTAGGATAGAATCCCCAGATGCGTAAAAGTCCTGCGTTACATTTTGACAAGGATTCAGAGGGTTATCTCCTCTGTCCAAGCCTCCACGCGGCCTAGTGCTTAACTCCTGTTTGAGAGGAGCTTCCCAGAAACAATCAATGTAGAAAAGGATTTACCTAGTGATAGGCCAACTACGTCTGATATTTAACACTTGTGGGGAGTTTAAACTCCCTAACCCACAAGTCTAGCCTAAGCTAGTTGGTGTATGACCCTATAAAATAAAACTTACTAGTAAATTTTAAAAATTATATCGTTTATTTTATGGGTTGTTTCTTACTCAGAGGGTAAATGGCATGAAACTCATGTGGTGTTTTGACTCAAAAAATTGAAACAAAACGACTAAGCAAAGAGAAATGAAATGCAAAAAAGCAAATAGCTATTCTCTTTATAGTTTCCAATAGAAACTTGAAAGCCAAAAAGATCAAATCTTTTTATATTTTTCCAAAAACAAAGATATGCTATGCACCCTAGACTAACAGCCTAATCTATATGCATATAAAGCAAATATGTTTTTGTCTTTTTTCTTTTATAAAAGAAAAATAAAAAACAGCCTATCAACTAATGCAAACAAGTACCGAAAGCAAAGGAGATAGACAACTACTTTGCACCCCAAAAACAAACCCTAGGTTTCCCTAAAGTTGAATATAGACCTCTCTTACAAGGAAGGCTCACAAAATTAAACAATCCAACAACTTTGGAATGAAGATACTGAGCATAAAGACTGACATAAACAAAGGCCAAGAAGTCCCAAGTATCAATCCAAACCTACAAACAAAGGCTGCTCAGTACCTTGTCCAACAAGGTCAAACCAAAGAAAGAGGTAGGGGGAAAGCAACCAAAACAAGTTCTTTTTAATTTTCTTTTATAAGGGCAAAAGAAAACCTACCTACAAAACAAAAGCATGCAGATAACAAGAACAATATAAAAGGAACTCTTCTAAACAACCACCAAACAAACTCTAGAATGCCCTAAAGTCAGTATAAGACCTACTTGGAAGGAAGGCTTGTATAAAAGACAAGTCTACTATTTTGGCAAGGTGAGATTAATCAACAAAACAAGAAGAAAACCCACACCAAAAATTTTCTGAAATCACACAAGGATCACTAACAGAGGCGGACCAAAAACATGAGCCAAAAACCATACCAAGCAAAGGAGGTGGAGGGAGAGCAAAGAACAACTCAAAAAGGCTTACCACATAGATAGAAAACAACCAAAAGGGATGACACTAACTCCCTAGAGTCATGCACCTACAGAGGACCCTAAAAGACCTACCCAACAGCCCAGAAACAGAAGAAAAAATCCCCAAAAGAGGAAAAACATTGTTTACAGGGGCATTCGCGACTGTCTATAAGGGCAACTCGCGAATGACACGCGACTGTCCAGTGCAGCAACCCGCGAATACAAGACTGTATTCGCGACTGTCTACAACAGCAACCCGTGCATATGTAGCAAAATCCCAAAAAGGTCAAAAACTACCCTAAGAAGGCAGGGGAAGTGTGTAATCAGACTGAAAAGGTGTTCCTAAATGGCAAGAGGGACCTGAAACAACGCAAAAAGCTGAAAGAAATCAAGAGAAAAACCCCAAGCAGACAAGGCTGTCCCCAGTGGAGTCGCTAGTTCTGTTGTAAAGGAAAGTGTCCTATGGATAGGGTTTAAGAGGCCATCAACGTACTGCGGTCTAAAGAGAGATGCACAATGTTCAGCAAGTATATATAAGCAAGATCAGAGATGAGAAAGGTACACACCTGATAAACTGAAGGCTGGTCCAAGCTTTCTCTTCAATCCTCTTCTCGCTCCTCCCGCTTCCAAGAGACCTGCAAAACAAGTTATACCTTCCTCAAACCATTATGACCATATATAAGACAATTATAATCAAACAAATATAAACAAATGATCTGAATAACATCATCACATGATCATAAAAAAATATTCAATCACACATTGAACAATGATTTGGGAAGAAGAAGGACATCACATCTTTATTAATCCTGAAAACAAGTACAAATATACCTTCTCTTCAGGTTGGCACCTCACGAAACCTTGATCTAGATCTGCTGCTTCTCTTCTCCAAAGAACTCAGCCTCCAAGCTCTGCAACACAAGGGAAAGATCTCTAGGGAAAAGTGTGGGCAAAGAGAGTCCCGATTCCTCCAACATAACAATGCATAAAATCCAAGTCCCCTCTCATGGCCTTTCCTACCTATATTTATATGGGTGAAATAAGGTAGTTCAAAGGTTGGAGAAGTTACAGCATTTAAAAAAATTAAGTTACATGACATAACTAATCTCTACTTAATGCGTGTTTTAAATTTTAAATGTTAAGATACACATTCGCGGGTCTGCAGTAGAGAAACCCACGAATACAAGGATTCACGACTTGCTACAAGGGAGACTCGCGATTGATGCGCGAGTTGTCAATAGAAAGAGTCGCGCATACATCCTATCATGACAAATGTGGCAAAGTAGCTGGCTGGGTAAAGGCAGAAATGTATTTCATAATAAGCCAAGCTATAGTATTCTGGGCAAACCTCAATCCATAAGTGTCCTTTTGCGTGCCAACATAAGGAAAGTCGGCACTCAGACGGAAAGGTGCCATTCTGGTGTATAACACCAAGACCTCAAATTTCTCTAAATTCCTTAATGAGAGGTACATGAGATGATGATTTAGGTTGATTATGGTATTCCTATAGCATTGCTTCATGAACCATTCTTTCAATTTTGTCTTTAGTTTATTCTCCTTTATTATGTTGTTAGGATGATAATCTATTTATATATTTATCTTATGTTCTAATTTTGTGATCAATCCCATTTCAGATACAAAACAAACAACTTTGGAAGTGAGTGTATGGATGGAATTATGCAAACATAATCTATGTTTTTGCAAGGGTCAGAAGGTCCACTAACATTCTAGAATACAAACTAATATTCAAAAGGAGGGTATCTTCAACCGTCATTGTTGTCTCCTTGAGGCTATTTAGTGCAGTGAAAGTTGGACTTTAACATCGAACACTCGTGAAAGAGAAGAGATGTAGAAAAACATATTAATTGAGTTAATTGATACAATTTTCCAACATCTTTTCATTGTGGTTTAATTACTTACTCTACATGACCATCCCTAATTGCCAATACTATCTGTTATTCATTAACGTGATTGGTCACTAACACTCATGATGTTTATTACACATTAATACATAATATATCAAGGATCATAATATAGTATTGAGCGTCACTTATTCTAGCACCTCATCTTAACACGAAATACAATTTTTTTAACTTCCCTCAATATAAAATCCATAGCAACTTACTCAATAACTAAGGATAATCACAAAAGTTGAAGGGAATTATTGTTAAGTATTCAATAATAAAAAACTTCTCTGGTTCTTAATATCTAAGGACTACATTCGGTTGTATGATGCAGGTTGTCATTGGTAAAGAAATGCATGCAATGTCATATCAACCAAGCTTTGCATTGGGACATTAAAGGTAATTTATTGATTTTATCAATCTTTTTTGTTCTCTTTCTTTCATTATGAGATATTATTATTGAAACAAGTGTTTGAACATGGCATTTTATACTTTAAATATGATATTATCTGCCAATTGATAATAATGGGATTCTAAAGATTATGGATTTTTTCATGACAAGATCTTTCTGTAGTGACCAAAATGGAAACCCGACCAATAGAGTAATCACATTGTGATATAGGTAAGTGAAATATGACCTATTTTATGATCACACACAATTTTTTCTATGTTATGAATGATTTCTTGTTTACAATGCAAAATCTAGATGGAACTTCTTTAGGGTATTGATTTTGTGTTTTAATGTTATGTGTATCCCCTTGGAGCTTCCATTTCTGGCTGCTTTGTTTCTTTCTGTTAGAAATAGTAAGCTCACTTCCATCAAATATTCCTCTGACATGGAAGGTTTTGCATTCATATTTAAATGGATGTTGTTCATAGTCCTTAGGCAGTTATACCCATTTCCAACATCTACACAATGACTATAGAGTATAGTCCTATGCCCTGTCATGATTGTAGTTTGTTAAGTATATATGATTCTATTCCTTCTCCCGGTGTTTCAAATCCTGCTTGGTTTTCCAAAGAAAAAGATAAAAGTATAGCCTCATCCTATACTCTATGGTCCCATGAATATGCTTATATCCATTGCTGTTGGGGATCATGTAGATATCCTAATGCAAGCACTGCAACATCACCCTAGGAAGCAATTAAACATTACTAATTGGAATAATAATATATCCTAATCATTTTCCTTTGTGGATACTCATTATCTTGATAGAAGAAGGAACTTTTCTCATCCCATGGTGGATAGGATCCATGTGAAGCACCAACTATTGGATTGATCATCCTCTTTTGTTTCTCCTTATTGCTCCACTTATACATGGCTCTAGGATGATCATGCTTATCTACTATATCCTTGGAATCCACACTAAGATAATTGTTGTTGATAGGTCTCATATAGTGATACACTTGCAGTTGCTAGGGAATAGTGATTTTTGCAATCCCAGAAAAGGTTTATGGATTTCATGACCTGCTTGATCATATATTGTGAACTTATACAATATATCATCCTTTGTCAACCATTAGATACTCAAAGTTGTGTACTGATCCTTTTAACTATTATAGAGGACTTTGTAAGTTAGGTTCCCAAAAATTTTAAAGGGTGCTAGCTCAATGGAAGAGCGCCTACCTTACAAGCAGGAGGCTGGTGGTTCGATTCCTCCATTCCCTAATGATATTATAATATCGGTTAAAAACAACTAAATTAGTAAGAAAAAAATAAGAAATAAGTGACCAAGCAAAATGACCAAAAGTCATATATAAAATTACTAAAACAACTAAATTAGTGACCAAAAAATTAGAGATGTGAAACTAGGCATTGAAAAGGATGCAACACATGGCACTAATGATGAAGCCAAACATGGAGTTGATATGGTAGAAAAATAAGACGTGAAAACTGGCATTAAAAAGGATGCAACATGTGGCGCTAATGATGAAGCCAAACATGACATTGATATGGTAGAAAAATAAGACGTTACTTTGGATGAAAAACATGGCACTACATAGGAAGAAAAATATGGTGCAACAATAGAAGAAATATTTGGCATCATTTTGGTAGGAAAACATGGTGCAAAAATTGGACCAAATTTGGAAGCGGAAATTGGCACATATTTGGAAGTAAAACATGGTGCAAAATGGGATTCTAAAGTGGTAGAAAAAATGGATGCAATATTGGATGCTAATCTAGATGCTAACATGGTGCTATTAATGATGCAAATATGGCACTAATAGGGATGTCATTTAAGAAGCAAAAGAGGACACTCTCTAGGAAGCAAAATAGGATGTTATTTAGGAAGAAAACATCGATGTTGTTTAGGAAGAAAAGTTGGACGCTATTCTGGAAGAAAAAAAATAGACGCTATTTTGGACGTCATAAAGGATGTTATCTAGGAAGCAAAAAAAGATGTTTTTTGAGACGCGTTAAGTTTTTTTCATGACGCATCCCATTTACCGTCTAGTTTGGCCACTCACTGTAAAAACAAATTACACTAAAAAGGGACGCTAATTCCAGGATTTGTTGTAGTGAAGAGAAGGCTAAGGATTTTTACGATTTGAGACTATGAGATATGACTATGAAAGAGCTCTATAGTAAATTCCCAAGTATGCTTCATTATGTTCCTTATATAATTGATGAAAAACCAAAGATACATCGTTTTCTCAGTTGTTTTCCTATCATGTTTAAAGAGCGAATTGAGTATGAAAATCCGAAGACACTAGAGGAAGCAATGAGAAAGGAAAATTATTGTTACGACCTGAATAAAATAAAAGAGGAAGTCTACCAATTTAGAAGACAAAAAAGAGAGATAAATTTGATCCAAGAAAGTAAAATAATAAATTCCACAAAAATATAGGGGATAATTATAAAGGGCATCAAGGGAGTAACTATAAAAATTTAAAACCAAAGAGTTCTACAACAAAAGAAAGACAACCTCCCACTACTTTTAATAAGAACACTACACAGAGGGAACACTTAAAATGTTAGGAATGTGGAGAGCCACATTATTTTAAGGACTGTCCAATAAGAAATAAAAACTTTAATGTTCACTCCATTCAGGAAGTTGTTACAGCGGGAGACATGGCAAGGAGCATGCCTAGAATCGGTGATGCATTGAAGAACCGACAAGTAGACCACCAAAATTCAATGGTCGAGAATAGTTGAAATATGTAAATTAGTACCAGAAAAATTATTAATTGATCCAGGTACAAGTTTCAGTTATATATCACCTATAATAGGTGAATTATGTAAATTAGTACCACAAAAATTTGATAAGTCATGGCTGATACAGTTAGCCACAGGTACTAAATATAAAGTCACTAGTTATGTTAAAGACTGTTAAATACTAAGTAATGATTTTATTATGCATGATGATCTGAATATTTTATCTTTAGGATCCTATGATTTGTTAATAGGAATGGAGTGGCTAGAAAAACATAGAGTAATGCTAAATTGTTTTCACAAAACCTTTACATGCATAGATGATACTGGAAACACAATTAAAGAGGAAGGAATTCCCAAAAAAGTTACGATCAGAGAGATCTCTTCTCTACAAATGAAAATATTGTTGGAGTAGTAATGCATCCTTAGTACCTTGGTTTATACCTTAGACAATATCATTTGCTTCTATGCATTAAATTGCTATGCTTAGACTTGCGGAAATTCATATAGGAGGTGAAATGGTTATTTTTCAGACCATTCACACACACTCTAATGCTCTACTTTGGTCAAATCAGCACATGTGCACCCTCATTAATTCCTTGGAGTTCTACCTCCTTGATTTGGGGGATCTGGGTTTGACTGGGGGCGCTAGTGGTGTATTTTTCCTATTTTGGCTCTCCTAGGAGCATTTATTGCCACATTAAGCCTCCCACTCACCTTCATCTTCTCACCCACACTTGTCTTGGACTCATTAATTCCCCAGCACACTTCACCAACGTTCACACCTTGGTTCGTGACTGCTTAGAATAAGTTGGAGCTCCATTGGTCCACCTAGGGGAGATTGAGGTCTTATCTTGCCATGACACATGTACACTCCCAATTGGATTCTTGAGCCTCACGAATTTTGTCCAATGTATTATAAATGTGGAACATAACATATACAATATGTACAAAAATAATATGATCAGTAATTAGCACCTTTCATATGTGTTATTCTAGCTAGCTATTTTCTGCCTCTTTTGTTGTTCTCTTGCACATTTTGTCAAATACTTTGAGTGTGAATATTAATCTAGCTCGTAGATCTCACTGTGAAGAAAATTCTCACATGGTATTAGAGCTAGTTGGAGCTACAAACAAATCTTGTGAGGTTTGAGTTGTTTTTTAGGGCATATTTCCAAAAAACTTGAGTGTTTTTCCTTGCAGGTTAACAACGTTTTTGTCACAGGTTGCGCAATCAGGATGGAGAAAAATCGAGCATTGCTTAATCCATTCAATTATTTTGAATGGAATTCTGAGATGATCATCCAGTTGAGGTCCAAGGGTCTCTACAGGGTCACCATTAGGACTAAACCCGAGCAAAATTCTGTTGTGGAAAAAGCTAAGTATTTTAATAGACTTGATGAACTTTCAGTATCCTCTGTCTCAGCACTTCGAAAGAACTCCTCTTTCATATAGAAATTATTGGCACACCAAATGAATTTTGGCTCAATTTTCAGTCACTATTTGGTAAGACAGATGAAATGAAAGGTCATCATCTTGAGAACAAGCTAATCTTCCTGATCCTAGCTCACTACGAGACCATTGAAGAATTATTTACCAATTTTAAAGCACTAGTACTTCAACTAAAATAGTGTGGCATAGAGAATAAAGAATACCATCTTATATTTTCCATCCTTTCTAATTTAGGGCCCGAGTATTTGGTGTATGTTTCAACATTCCTCTCGAGCAGGATTACAACTAGAAATTGGAAGATGCATGCACTAGCAAATTTCATGGAGTCTTTGACTCAGGAGAAGGAAAATCTCATTCAAATGTGTACCTTCAGACATAAATATAAATCCATTGTTTTTGGTGTATCAAATCAATCACAGATCAAGAATAAATATTTGAAACGAAAGGAGAAAGAGAAGAAGCAGTCAAGTTCAGAAAGCTCCAATTCTGCTGATGGGAGCTCAAGATCCAGGAGGAGGAGAAACAAGAGAGAGAGATACACATGTGGTTATTGTGGAGATTCACATATTGAGAAATCTTTATTCATAAATAATATGAACATCATGACCAAGATCCTTGAGGAGAACCATATTTCTCTTCCATAATTTGCAAAAAGATGGGAGCGCAAGCAAGGAAATGGTAAGGTTGAGCATGCATTGAGTACATGGGTAAAACCCATTTCTGTTTTATCTATTTTTGATAAATTTGTTTCTGATTCACCTTCTGATATATCATAACTGGAATCCTTCATTCCTTCCTTGGAAGAAACCTCAGTCAGTTCACCAAAGCTTCCTCCCAAAACTAGTCAATTTTCACTAGCTTTTGATTTTCCTTCTCAAAGCCCTTTCCCAATCCAATAATATATTTCCAATTCTGATTCTAAAGATGATATACAGGATGATACAAATTCTATGACAGTAATTGAATCATTTCCCCAACCATTTCATGACCAAAATACCCAACAACCCTCAAGTTCTACAGTTGGAAAATCTCAAAATTGCTTAGATTCCAGCACTATGTCACTTATGTATGTTTCTTTTATGTCTTGTATGTATTTCATTGGTTGGATAGCCATATCATTATCCTTCATGGGAATTTTTTTCCATACACAATAGGATTTGATTCCAAAATATGACGACATCCGACGGAAAGTATTTTTTTGTCGGATTGCAATGATGAAAACCACAGTTTTGTCCGATTTGTTTTTGAAATCCTAAACCAACGTCGGTTTTTTGACCTTCATGCTCGTCGAATTTTAGACCAAGATTGTTGTAGTATTTTTTATGTCCCCATAATTATATAATATGTTCTGTCTCTCTGTAAAGGCAATCTCTATCTGTTGGCATGCCTATTTAAATATGGCAGTAGGCGGCAATGGCAGTTCCAAGGTAATTTTTTGTGCTATTGCAGAAATGGTGGTTTGTATGTTTAATCTGGGCACAAAAACCACTGTATCACAAGGTCTTATTCTGGATGGGACCATTTCCCTCTATTAGATCGTGGTTTGTAAGCTGAATCTACAATGCAATGCAAGGATTATGATTGTTTATTTGATTATTATGGGAGATGTGATGTTAGTATTTGTGCATTACCAAGGTATTCTTTATCAATGGATGGGAAAGGAACGTTGGTGGAGAAATAAGAGACTAATAGTTTTCATCACAATGGTATTTTTTCTGGAACCTCTCTTTGTTATAGACCTATCCCTACGATAATTTGAAATCAGAATCTGAACCAAGCTTGCTGGGGAAAGCGCCAGAACCACACAAATCTCGAGCATTTTTTCTGGTTTGAAAAGTGGACTTGCGGTTTAGGAGGTTGAGGATGGCACAAAGGCCAGTGGAAATGAGTTCACAGGAGGTGAGTAGGAATATATACATAAGGATAAGATAATTCTCCAAGGGGGTCACCTAAATCATATCAATAAGAAGTTCCTAAAGAGGATTCTAACCCACATGGGAATAACCCAATGTAGGTCCAGCAAGCCCTTTTCTAAGGTAATACATCACATGCTCATGATGTGATTCATAATAGTTTTAATCACAATGGTATTTTTTCTGGCACCTCTCTTTGTTATTATGATAATAGATACATTGAAATTCACATATAGTGCATATGTTGCACTTTCATTTTTTTTGTTGTTGTAATGTATTCAATAATTTCCTTTTTTAGGCTTATAAAGGGTAAGAAAATAGGGCCTTAGATGCTTCCTAATATTGGGACCAAAATGACGATTTTGGATCTTCTTGTGGCAATCCCAGTCATGAAAAATGGATACATATTTCATTTCAATGTGTAGCTGATCTATAACAAAATGCATGGAAGTATCCATGGTTGGGGCTATATTGATGGATACATAATCTATTTGTTTACCTTTACCTTCAATGGAATTGGGTAAACTTATTTATCAATATATGTATCAAAGATTATCCAAGTTGATGCATATATAAGAGAATGTGAATATCAAGTCACCGATTATAAGCACGGTCTATTGTAGCTCATCCCATTTGACTAAAAGAAAAAAATGCTCAAGATATCCAGTCTCACCAAGCAGATATCCACTAGTATAAGTGAACAACAGGCTTTGTGCATAGGAGTTTTTTATCCTGTTTTTGACAACTATGTGTGCACCCAAAACATCCTCATATTGTTCCATTCTAATACCTATCATAGTAATTCTCAAAGCCCCTACAGGATTGAATACCCCTGCTAAGATGAACAGGGTTGGAAGGATCACCATAGTGCTCAGTGTTTTGGTTTACTAATCTACTACAATATCAGGTTATATTCTATTTGGGAAGTCTACAGATTCATATATTGTATCAAATTTTGACAAAGACCTTGAAATTACTTTCAGTTCCATTCTTAACATTATTAGGGTTGGATATTTCCTTTATTTGATACTTCTTTTTTTCGTGATCCATTTTTTGCTTCGACAAACAATGGATTGCATGTATTTAAGGGATCAAAATCTCTCTCTGAAAGAAGGAGGAGGTTTTTCAACTTGACTGTCACCATTTTGGTTTTTTTTACATGGGATCTACTTTGATTCCAAATATTTGGGTAGCTTTTCAGTTCATGAGAGAAACCACATGTTTCTATTTAGGTCTCATTTTTCTTTATTTGATGTCCCTAAGGTCCAACTCCAACCAACAAGGGGAAAGCTCAAGATTGAGGAAGAATATTCTCCCATGGGATATGCTTTTCACGGAATTGGTTGTGAGAATTATAGGAGTTCTTTCAAATGTTTTAAATATTACCAATGGAAATAACTAATATGTTCTAGAAGTGGAGCTATGATGGGAAGCGCTTTAGCCTTATTGTGTTATATATAATCAACATAACTTTTCAAGGCTTGTTTATTCACACGGAAGATATGGGAAGCACTTCATGTGTTGTGATGTATCCATTCACATAATTGAACACATATACAAGATTACTTGAATATGGGATGTAGACAACCTATTTCCATTATTTAGAGGTTGGTTTTTAATGCCAACTGTCCTGCTTGGCTTGTAGAATCTACAACTTAAATGTGTTTTAACATTTTTTTTATGTTGAGATATAATTGTGTGTTAAAATTCATTCTTACTTAAATTAGAAGAATCCTACTTAGATTCATGAATGTTTGTCCTTTTCACCTTCTAATCTAAGCAATATCATGTCCTTCAAAAGGCCAACATGTATTTTTATGTTCCATGCTTTCAAGTATATTGATAGTAATTTGCACAACAAAAAAAACTTCAACTAATGAGAATATGCAACTAAGAAATAGAGGAAAATACCACAACTAATTCATGGATGGGGAAAACAACCCACAAAAATTAGAAACCATGTCTTTTGGACTTTCATTAAAATTAAATCATACACCACTATGATTTTATAGTAATTGGTATTGCCAATTTAGTATGCCAATTTTTTTACAGTTACATTGCAGTCATATACGAGGATAACCTATTATTCCTAAAAAAATTATCACACTACAACCAAAATTCGTGCTCCTAGTGAGACTCTTTGCATGCATTCACCTTATTTTTGAGTAAAATCTAGATCTAGAAATTTGGCATTAAAAGTCCGATTTATGCTTTATATTATTCCTGCAACATTTTATTTTGCAAGGTTAAATGTTGTGGATGGTAAATGTTACATATGCTATAATAACATATTTCTAAACTATATAAGGACAATCATCATAAGGATTGAACAACTACAGCTACATTCAACAATATACACTACAACTGTTTGTCAAAGTCACATACCAAATTACTTACAGTCCGTTACATCCCAATGTATGCAAAGTGTTTTTAAAAACATATACTTGATCTCTACAGTGAAAAAGGTAGAAATCAAACTTCTAGAGAGGGTGTAATCTACAATAGAGATATATCCACAGAGTTAAGATCAATTGCATGAATCCTGAAACCCTTCCAGACCACTTAAACAGTCAGTGCGATAAGAGGGAAATGTGAACATAGAAGTACATTCATTAGAAGAAAATTATCGAATATTGCTGGACAAATGCCTTTGGTTTTACTCTGGTCAGATAAGCTTGTCTATGGTCTCTGGCATGTCAAGTTGGTCACCTTGGTCTTCAAAAGATAGGATTTGGTTTTGATTTTACAAGTAGATGCAGGTTTTGGTTTATTGATTTCATTTTTTTAATGCTTCTTTTGCAGTGGTTTTAGTGCTGCTACTGATGTTCAAGCATTCACCTTTGAGTATAAAAATAAGTTGTCATCCAAATGTTGAGGAAAGGATGAAACTGACTTTACTCAGGATTGCTTGTGCACACTTCCATATAATTGCTTCACTTGTGAAAATATATTTGTTGAACACTAGGATGTGGAGAAATTTTCATGGGAGTTGTTTATTTACTCGTGTCTAGCATCTATATTAGCCCCTCGAGTGCTTTGATTGGTGATTATTCCATCATCCGTTAATTTTGGTTCACCACCATGGTTATGTGAGGCATACTTCTCTCATATATGGATTGATTATCATGACTTGTGGCTCATTTAATAGTACGCTCCTCATTTTTCAAATTTTTCATCGGTGGATCAACATGCTAATGACTATATTGTTTACTTTCATGAGAATTTCATATTGGATATGAAGCATAGAATTGTGATGTCATATTTAGAATGATGACTCATCATTTGGAGAGAGCATTATTCCTTTGCAAAAATTCCTTGATGACAAAAGCCTTTTCCAGTGGCTATATTGGTTGACAAATCATTGTTATTCACTTGATGGATGAGTGATGAGGCATACTTCTCTCATATATGCATTGGTTATCATCACTTGTGGCTCATTTAATGGTACACTCCTCATTTTGCATATATTTCATGGGTGGATTGACATGTTAATGACTATATTGTAGAATTTCATGAGATTTTCACCTTGGATATGAAGCATTTAATGCATTTTGATGGCATATTTTGCATTTTGACTCATCATTTGGAGAGAGCATTCTTCCTTTACAAAAATTCTTTGATGATGGAATCATGTTTCAATGGCTATATTGGCTGACATATCATTGGTATTCACTTGGTGTATTATAACCCTAGGTTTATGATGGCTCTTTACCTTTGGATTATGTCCCTTCACATGGTTGATAAATTAGTTATGTGGATCATTCCCTTGACCCTTGGTCTATGGCACATATATAGATGTTTTACCACCATGCATTGCATAATTTATGGGGTTGTCCCCTTATTCTAGGGATTTAGAGTTTATTTTAATGACCTTGAACATGGATCTATGATTGCACATGGTACCATGCCTCCTTTGTTCATGGATCTATGGTTTTGACATATTAATGTGCCTTATAGGATGAGTTAGTTTGATACTAAAAGAGACACCCTAGTTGTTTTGTATATTTTGGGATTGTGGTTGGAATCTAATGTTACTTTACTCATTAACCTAGTAGAATGATCCCCTCTTCAAGGAACCTTTGCATAGTTATTGATATTTGGTTGGAGGAGGCACATCCAGAGGAATTCCCAAACAACTCTCTTGATGATTATACATGGTCAAAACCTTTGATCATGGAGACACCCTTCTTTGAAGATAAGACAAATGGCATGGCCACTACTAATTTCACTATTTATTATTCATTGTTGACTTTTCATTGTTTCAAATTAAGAATTAATTAGATTATATTAATTCTTTATGATTTCCTAGGAGAGATCATGGATATTATTATTTTATTTTGGATGGTTTTGAGCTCTAACTCTATATAAGGAAAGCTCCCTCCTATTGTAATGTTAATTGAAAGCTTGTGGAAATAATAGAATACTATCTTTTGGAGTATTTTTTAAGGTTGTTTGGAGTATTTTTTAAGGCTTTTTGGAGTTCAAATTTCAAACACACATGTTTTAAATCTAATTTTCTTAATATCAATCCTCAAAACTACTTGCACAAATATGTTATGAAGTGCTAAATTATGGGTAACATTGTTCATTTCTTACAAATGATTGATTGTGGGTTATTTCCATTCTATAGTATTTGCATATAATAACAAAAATAACAATGATGCATATTTCTTCTTTAATAGAGTTGGATGCAAAATTACATTATATATTCATAAAACACACCCTCTTGCATGTTCAAACTTCTTTCTTCATTAGGGTTCATCAAAGTAATTTTTTGCATTTGTGGACAACATGATTGAATAGTTATCGCTTATTTATTTTAGATTCATTTTATGCCCTTATCTCATGAGAAAAAAACTCATGAATATTTCCCTATTTGTCTCCGTAATCCTGAAACCAATTTAGGCACTACTCTCTCTTTCAACCACATGTAAACTATGGTTTTATTCCACAATAGTGCAAACTAGGGTTTTCCTCAATAAGACATTGTAAGTGGCTATGCAACTTTTGGGTTCAAGGGTGAAATTTTGAAAACCTACCTTGATTTTCCATGGAGAGTGTGTCCATGTATTCCTTTCCCAAACAAACATGAAAGAGCTTAATGATTTTAAATATGTCGGTCGATTTGGTTTATATCCCTATAACAAATTTGAAAAATGGATTTGAATGAATTTTCTATGCGAGTTGCAACTCATGATAAAATGAAAAATAGAACTCCAATGGATGACTGGTTGATCCCTATGCATTCATGATAAGTAATTCCAGTTAAGATCACCCATATCCCATGGGTTCATGGCCATGAAATTTATGTACTTGACAATTTCTTAAACTAGGTTTTTGCTCAGTAATAAGTGATGCCACTTTTGGATTTGGGGTGAAATTTTGAAAACCCTTCCTTGATGTCCCGTGGAGAGTGTGTCCATGTATTCCTTTCCCCAAAAAACATATTGGAACTTACATGTTTTAAAAATGTGGAACAGTTTGGTTTATATGCCCTGTGGAAAATTTTCCAAATCTCCTTGAATAAATTTTGGATGTGAGTTGCAACTTGTGATAAAATGAAAACTAGAACTCTGATGGAGGAATGGTAGATGTAGTGAAAGAGATATGTGAGGAGTATGATGATAAAGGTACAGAGAGAGAGGACTTTATGCCAGAGATTGATGATGGGAAATCCATATCATATATTGATGAAAGCTTAAAGAATTATGCAGAGAAAGTACAATCTACAAAAAATGATAAAATCCAAGAAGCAACAAATGAGTGAGAGGAAATGTTGAAAATACAACCAATGAATCACCAACCAACAAAGATTGTTTTTTTGTAAGCGTGGAAAATATGATTTTTTTTGTAAGCCTGCATAATGCTTATAGCTTGTGTATTTATAATTAAAACCCCAAGAAATAATTTAAATCTCTTAGATTCATGTTGTTTTAATCCATATATTTCTTTTTAGCTTACTTATTTGACTTTGGCATGGGAGAACCAACCAAAATTTCAAAAATATCTCGATGACAAAGTGCATGCACATCCTGGAATAGAATTGACGTTAACAGTCTTGACTGTTGGATTTTGGCCCAGCTACAAGTCATTTGATCTCAATTTTTCTTGCTGAGATGGTGAGATTTCTGTGTTTCCCACTATTTACACAGAAGGTTTAGAAATAGAAGAATATGATATCAATTTGAGGTATTTATGTGTTTCCCACTATTTCCAGAAAAGTATTAGAAATAGAAGAATATGATGTCAATTTGAAGTATCTTAAAGTTGTTTTGTGAACACCTAAATGATTCAAGCAAGATTAAATGACAGAATGGAAGCCATTTGATTTTGAGAAGTCCAACAGTTTTTCATGTAATTGAAAGGAATTGTTCAAGTGTTTTGCATGATAAAATGGGACTAGAAATAAATTGTTAGAATGGATAGAAACAACATCCCATCTTTAGCTTCCAGATCTAGGGAATCCACATTTTTCTTGATGATATTAAGTCTATTCAAAATATGATTTGTAAACTCATCTTTAGAGGCCCAAAATTACCTTAAATTGGATTTTCTATATTCCATATAGAACATTTCCCTGCACCTACTCTTTTATCCACAAGAAAGAAATGCCACAAGTCATATCATGTCCCAAATATCTCTGCCAAGCAATATATTCATTCATATTCCAATCCAATTCCTAAAAGTATAGAACAAACAGTAGGTCTAAAACATATGCTTCACTATATCCTACTTTGTGAAGACACTACAAAGTCTATTTGAGCATCCTATTGAATGGGATCTATTCTTGAATTCTAGGCTTGCAACCTTAAACCATCGTACTAGTCCTAAAGAACTTATTTCCTATTTCCTATTTATTCTTTCAACATTTGAGATGGTTGGTTTAATAGCTATAGTTTTCTTGTGTCACAGTACCTAATTCATATAGGCCTACCACAATTCCAGTGTTAGTCCTTCAATATAGGGCCTAATATACATCTGGACTTAGATCCCCAACCCATATTTCTCATAAAGTTTGTCTATGATGTCCTTGAGCATATGTCTACTCGTTATGCCTTCCCTCAAACTTAGATTCCCAGTCCATGTTTTCTCACATAACCTATATTAGCTCTCTCTTTCTCTTGCCATCTTTTCTTCGAATTAGACTTTGGGAGGGCCCTAGTAGGACGATTGATAAGAAAGGATTCGAAAATCAAATATCAGTTGAATTTGTCTGATGGAGATGTTTTTAGATAAGCTACATTCACTTTCGTGTTCAAAACAAAAAGTGTTGAATAAGGAACCAAACAAAAAAACTGTCAGACAATCTGATTACTTCGAATTTAATGCAAAATTTACTGACAAATCAAGAAAGATTAAGGTCCAAGCTAACAAACCTTCATTATTTGATTTCATGCAGATATTGTAAGATTAAAAGATCTCTTGATAATATTGTTTTTACAATCAATTTCGTTTTTGCTGAATTGTAGATTCCTCTTCCTCCTATGGATGAGAAGAAAAAGATAATTGAGGTCATGAACAAAGATAGATCATATGCAATTGATGCTTGTATTGTTTGAATTATGAAGAGCATAAAAGTTTAAGCACATGCACAATTAGTAAAAGAGTGTGTTGAACAGCTTGGACTAATGTTCAAGGTAAGCACTACATAATGGTTAATTCATTTGATCATAACTCGAACAAGGAATGCTGCAAGTTTAATTTATTCGGTCATAACTCAAACAAGGAATGCTGCAAGTTTCATTTCTTGTTAGTCTTTTCACTAACTAATACTCTTTGTTGGAAGCCAGATTTCAAAGAAATAAAAAAGCGGATTGAAGATTTGATCACAAGGGAATAGTTGGAGCTTGACAAGAACAACCTTAACATTTTCAGATATCTAGACTGAAAAGGCTTCAACTAAATGAGTGGGTTTTTGGCTTTGTAAAATACCCTGCCTTACCCAAAATTTCATGAAGCATTAATCAAATTTTGATTTATTCTTTAACTTTGTTGGTTTACTTTAGAGATATTAGCTTATGTTTAGTGTATATAGTTCCAAGTATATTGTGGGTCAGCATCAGAACTTATTTTCAATTTCCAAAATTTTCAAGAGAAAACACAAGGATTTGGCTAAAATGTTTTTTTGTTGGCTAATATTAAATAATGGCATCAAGGAAGGTTTGTTAGGAGAAGTCTTTTTCACGGTTCAAGAACTGATAGGAATTGGCTTTTTAGTTTTGTGTGTTTGTGTAATCACACTATTTATTCCAATCCGGACAAAGAATTGGTAGAGGGTTGGTTGATTCGGCCCTTAGGTTCATTGTTTGATATTTGATTGCATGGATAATATGTGCAAATGAAGTGATTCATATTCTAACACTAATGAATTGTAAGACTAAACTCATTTTTTAGGTATGAAGTTAAAATTTATCCTATGAATTACAAAAACAAAAGTGAGTTCCTTGCTAAAATGATAATTATGTTGGACAAGAATCAATCACGGTTAACTGGAAGCTATAATGATTTCATGTTCATGAAATCTTCAAGGCATTTGAACAAAACCATGCACTTTTGACAACTTAAATCTCTAGTAGTTTGTATTCATAATATGTAAACGCCCTCTGTGCAAATAGAAACTGAATATATAAGAAAATATTCTCATAAATGTTGTGTAAATGCGCTCTCTACAAATATAAACTGAATATATAAAAAAAAATTACACCTGCAGGTTGTTTAAATGTTACGGAATCAATGATATTTTTGGAATTTAATATAACTGAAAGTTTTTTTTCAAAATTATGTTGAGCAAACTGCTACAGATTCGGAAATTTGTAAGTGGTTTCGAATTTTTTTTTCTTTTTACTTCATTTTTGTCAACTAAATTCAATTGAAAACATGGAGACACTATGCAATGTGTTTTTTTTGCATTGGGATAACCTGGAACTATTTGCGTGTTAATCTTGAATTTTCTTGATACATTTAGTTCCCTTCTTTGTTGACGGTGTTGGAGAATCAGTGTTTATTAATATATTTATAACCATATGTGGAGGAAAACGTGGGAACAACTTGTAAAGAAAACCAGATAAGCAATTATTTGAACTAAGTGTGGTGTCAAACTGATAGAAATTTCGTAGGGAAGAGAAATTAGCATTTTATTGTTGTGTTTGATCCAGAAAGATTTTAAAATTCCCTGGAAACTATTTCAACCATAATTCCTTCATTTTTTTGGGGTAAGAGCAGGAACGTTTAACCCAGGAGACCTGCATTTTAGGTGAAAGCAAAGTCTTTCAATTTTTTTGGACTAGCGTTAGTGTATGACCAGGGAGAGAATTGAATGACAGTTCAAATTTTTATTGCTTATTTAGTAAAAAGGGCAAGAATTGAAGCTGAAGATGAAACTAAGAAAATTGTAGAAGGCTCGAATAAAGGAGGCCCATTATTATTTGACTAACAACACAAGGGCCAAGCTATTTATAAGGTCAAGCTCATTATAAATCAGCTAGTATGCGGGGTCATTGAACCATAATCAACCAACTACTACAATATATGCTCATACAATATAAATTTCCAGCAATATGCCAAGTAAAGAGGTCATTTTATCTGTTTGTGTCCTCTGGAAGGGACTCCCTACTGAAATTGAGCCGCCTGATTCACCAAGTTTTTGTTACACAGAGTTTTCCATACAAGGATAGGTAACAGATAGATTAAGTTATATACAATTTTTTATTTTGGTCTGTCGCTTTCGAATAAATTGCTGGTTTTCTTTTAACATCCTCAAGTCGTCGAACTTATGACGCCTAGGTCATGACATCCGATGAAGAGTAAATAGAAATGATAGATCCAGGTGCCGGATTGAAGTGATATCTATCAATTATTCGATGTCTTGTCTATCTATTATTCGACATCTCATCAAGTAAAATTTTCCCAATTTACAATGATATGTTATTGAAATATCGACAACATTTGAACTGGTGTTGAATAACCGACGAAATCCCACTGACGCCAAAAAACAATGTTATTGTCGAATAACATACACGTGTTTGTCGAATTTCAGACATCAAATATGTCGGATTTAATGTTCAAATTTACTTGTGATATGTCTGGACTTTCTTTTACCACACATGGTTCAAATATCAATTCTCCAGACCTTCCAGGTTCGCTCAATTACAATTGTGATCTAGTTGCTCACTCTTCTCTCCCTATGGATCCAATTGCTCATGGAGACAGCATACCTATGATCTTTTTTTCTATGTATGACATATATTTTGATATTTCAGAGCCTCATGAGCTTTGTTACATATTTATGAAGGTGCGTCATCAAATTGGGAGAAAGATTCATGGTTTTATTCATGATATGGCAGCCACACATGATGCAGATTTTGTTGAATCCTTTAATGTTATTTGGGAAAGAGATTGCAGAGATATATTTTACATGGTTGATTATGCTATTAGATAAGAGTATTCCTATAGAAAAATACATTCTTATGATTCCCCTCCATCATCAAATGATGAGCATCAAAGGTCCTCTCCACATGATCTTTGTTTACAACACTTTGATACATGATTTTGGCATCCACCGCATCTTCATCAAGTCCATCAACAAGAAGTTGTTCTTTCAACTCATTCAAGTGAAGAAGAGGACCTCCTGAATAAATTTTGATCTCTTTCATATCCATTTTTTAGGGGAGGTTTTGTCCCATGAGGTTTTCCTCCTTACCTCGGTTACATGGGTGAATAAAACCTTGTTGTAAAAGGTGACTTGAGCCTTAGTTTCCAATGCCTTAATAAACCATTTTGAATAAGTTGTACTAAGTCCGGATTAAGAGGGGGTGTTGGAGCAGTAATGCATCCTTAGTACCTTGGTTTATACCTTATACAATATCATTTTCTTGTATCCATTAAATTGCTATGGTTAGACTTAGGGAAATTCATGCAGGAGGTGAACTAGTTATTTTCAGACCTTTCACACACACTCTCATTCTCTAGTTTGGTCAACTCAGCACATGTGCACCCCCATTAATTCGTTGGAGCACGACCTCCTTGATTTGGGGGATATGGGTTTGACTAGGGGCGGTAGTGGTGTATTTTTTCTATTTTGGATTTCTTAGGAACATTTATTGCCACATCGAGCCTCCCACTCACCTCTATCTTCTCACCCACGCTTGTATTGGACTCATTAATTCCCCAACACACTTTACCAACGTTCACACTTTGGTTCGTGAATGTTTAGTCTAAGTTGGAGCTCCATTGGTCAACCTAGGGGGGATTGAGATCAAATCTTACCATGACACATGTACACTCCCGCTTCCTGAGCCTCACTAATTTTATCCAATGTATTATAAATGTGTACCATAACATATAAAAGATGTACATAATAATATGATCAGTAATTAGCACCTTTCATATGTGCTATTCCAGCTATTTGCTATCTCTTTTCCTGTTCTCTTGCACATTTTTTCAAATATTTTAAGTGTGAATATTGATCTAGCTCCTAGATCTCATTGTGAAGAAAATTCTCACAAATATTAATACGTAAAGGATGCAAAGTATTGTTGTTTATGTAATGGATGATAAAGATAATGAAAACCAACTTAAAATAGAAGATTACCTTCATAATAGTACTAAAGTACAGTAAACCGATCTAAAACGAATGAAAACCAAATATAGTAAGACCATTTTAATTGCTACCATTGCTTACACAAAATATAAACACAAATAATCTTTTCAATTCAAATATATAGTAGCTAACAGGATCTGCATGGAAATGCTAAACCATCATACGGGTTAACGATATTTTTTAATATTATAGACTTTCTATTGTAAACCAAACCTAGATGTCGTTAAACAATGAATTTTATCAAAAGTGTACATGGTCGTAAAACCATCGAAGGATGGCATCTATTATTTAAAATAAAGGAAGAAACAAGTAAAACCACAATTTAACTCATAACAGGAAATCCTAAGACTCTAAGGGTCGCTTCAATTCATTTATACATTAAACAAATATAAAAATGATGTACGCATGCAGGGTGTGTTTATAAGACCATCCATGATGGATTTCACCATTGTTTTTAAACACTAAACAACTTCTAATTACAGATTATAAGCGAAGTGGTGGTAAGTACATATGTGATGGCACCCACAGCTCCAACACAATGTACTAAAACCAACCATATTGTACATAAAAACAATACGAAGTAGAGAGGTTGTAAATCCCTCTATAAAATAGAGCTTGAACCCCAAGGGTTTCAAACAACACTTAAAACTTATCTTGCACAAAGCTGGTGTTGAAATTCCCCTCCCGTATCGTTTTGGTAAGCAGATAGTACCTGCAACAAACCCACTAAATTGTCAACAATGTGCATAAATTTCCTTGAAATACAAAATTAAAACCAGAGAAATGGTTTTGGGCTTCTTTACCTGGGCGTTCTAATACGCGGGCCTGGGAATAGGTGACCCTATCTCCTTCCTCTTCGGTGCTCCTAACCTGCAAAAAAACACATTGTTGTAGTCAAAACATTTGTTAACAATGTAAACAAGTTAAACTTTAAAATGCTAAGTTATTACCTTATGCGAGTTATAGAGGGGTCCAGGGGTCAACTCCTCTGGGGGTTACCCTTATCCCTCCTCTACCTACAAAAAATCTACCAACGAACATCAGTTACAGTTAAGCCATTAAAAGAAAACTTCCATTAAAATATTGCAGCTTATCAATTAAATTTATGTGGTGAAGGGCAACATTGAAACTGGCCCATTTATAGTCACAGTTATCATGAAATCTAAGCAACGAGTTGCATACAACCATGGAATCCATTAAAAACACAAAAATACCTTGGAAATAAACTAGTTACCATTCCATCAAACACCGTAGCAGTGTTTACACTGAAAAACCCAAAATTCACCATTAACATAGCAAAGCTTCAGCTCTTGAAAGTTACAAACCAAGCAAACCATGAATGGAGGCTTCAAACAAAATTTACAACACATTAAACTCTTTGCAACCCTATATGCAGAACCATACAAGTGAACGAATGAGATAATATCTTGAATCTAGAATGGAAGCCTGGTTGTGTTGTTAACTCACAGCCAGGACACGCTTTTAAGACCCAAGTCAACTTGGGTATGACTCTTGAAACCACTTCCAGAGGTAATCATGACTTTTTAACCATTGCATCAAACCATTAAAACTATGGTAAGTACCCATATCATATAACAATAAACCATTTCCATGTAAACCAAACAACCTTTTAAGCCAATTATATATTATATTATATTAATGTTGCAAACCATGGCATAATACCTTATCAATGTCCATTAATCGAACTTTGCACCCTTCATGCCTTAGGACCAAGGTCCTCTTTAATATTACCACATTACACTGCGCTATGGTAAGTCTTGTATCCCTCATAAACCCATATTACATTGTAAGGTGGGATCAAGACTATGGTCTAGTCTCCCAAACCTTGGGCTAGTAAGGCCTAGTAAATTATAACAAAAACCAAAACAATAATTTCTAAAACATTGCCTTCAGGTGTGATTGTACGCAGTGGTTATAACTATGCCCTTACCGCTGCTGGAAAAACCTAACATAGGAAGCAAAATCATATAAGTAATTTACATAAGCATCATTAATTAAAGTCACAAGTAATACTACTTCCTATAATTGTATGAAGAGTTTTAGTTTAATGTGTGTATAATTTTTTTTTTTTTACGATTTTTGAACTGTGTGACAAATATATGGATGACACTATTGTTGACATATTTAATTGTTTTTTAATAATATTAATACTTTTATTATGTTTTTACTATGTTTTTTTTAGTTTTTCTTTTATCATTAAGAATATAAATATAAAAATTGTTTATTTTTTGAATTCATATATTTAAGTTTTATTTATATATTTAAGTTCTAGTTGAAAAGGGAGATTGAAAAATTAGAAATAAAGAAACACATCTATATTTATTTTACAAACAAGAATAAAATGAAGATGGGATGCTTGCAATGATACACTATCCTATCGATGAACAAGTAAGACAAAATATTTTAGTCCACAACATGAATGTGTGAGTAGTATGTTGTACAAGTTTTTGGAAGGTGGATAAGTAGGGTGTGTGGGTATAAGTATCTCATACACTAGAATCTTTAACCAAATTTGAAGGAAAATATTAATTTGGGGGACAACTATATATAAATGTGTATGTGAGAGATAGAGAGCATGGAAATTAAACAAATAAAAAATAAAAAAATTGGAAGAACTTAACATATTGATTTCATAACTTAAACTATTTTAGCTTATTAAGCCTCTTGTCGTGTCATGAAATTCAGTCATTTCAAGATTGCACACCCCTAATTCCATCTTAATTTTAAAATGTGTTTGCATATGATTTCAAAATTAGAGAATAAAGATTCTTAATTTTAGTATTTTGAAAATAACACCCAAGCAATATGATTAATATATTATAGATGCTTTAATTTTAAAGTTGGTTGTCTATTAATTTAAAGATTGTTGTCATGAAACCCACTAGGATAAAGAAATGAGTAATTGAGATGAGAAGTTGCAAATGGAAGGTCTCATGTGCAAATATCCATGGGCGTTAGCTTAAAAAAGAACAGTTGTTATGAATTTATTTAAGTTTTGTATATTTAAATGTAAGAGAGATTTTGAAGCTAGTTGTAAGAGTGTCGCAAAAGCATAATATATTAAAGATAGATTTTGATGCTTGATGTAACTGTGTGAGAAAATGATAAAATATTAGAAGATATGTAGATTATTGTATTATTTTTTTAATTTTAAGAAAAATTACATATTTGGCTTATGAAATTTTTTATATATATAGTTTTAGATGTTTAGGATAGAATAAAAAAATGAAATGTTAAAAACATTTACAATAATATAGAAACGTAAATTAGATATGGAAAAAATTATATATATAATTTTAATTTTATGATTATTTATAAGAGAAATAGTTTATATATATATATATTCTTTTCTTTTCTTTTCTTATTTCTGAAAAAAAAAATGATTTTTTTTCAGTACTTTTTGCATAAATTATTTTGTATATATAGTTGAGAATTTGAAGTTACATGTTAATATTAAGTGTTGTGAATTATAAGATTAAATTTAATATTCTAAGAGATTTTGTGGTAAGGTAATGTAGGGTGAGAATTATAAGATTTCTTTTTGCTAGCATCTAGTCCCACAAAATCATCTGGTGATTGCATCCGCCAACTTGGAATTGAACTCGAGTCACCCTACAGACGTGACCCACATCTTAACCAAATGATCCAATGGGAATTGACATTAGAATTATAAGATATTGAACGAAGTGTAGATTGGTATTTTGAGAAATGCATTTGGTTAAATGGTTACATAATTATTGGTATATCTATGTCACACACTTGGATTCATCTGCATTCATTGCTTGTATTTAGATCACACTCTCACCGAAAAGGTGTAAATTGGTATATAAATGCTTATGTGTGTGTATAGGAAAGTTAGTCAATTCACTATATATTAGGTGGTTAGGGAGGAGAAACCTTATCCATGTCACAAAGGTTCAAATCTTTATATATTCAACAATGGATATAGACATCATAAATAATAGCTAAGTGTTATGTCTGCAACAACTCCCCTGCCAAAAATAAAGGGGCTTCTCATTAAACTTTGAAACTTTTCCTACTTCTACTATCAGATCCTAGTTTTGGCTAGTAAGTCTTGGTTTGGGTCCTATGTTCAAATAACTTTCTATATTTTGATAATGGCCCATAACTATTATTGGTTTCCTCATTGCTCGTTGGGATTTGTTTACTTCCAAGATTGATTTTTATGAATTTCGATTGAGAGAAGGTATATGTGAATTCTGATTATTGATTGGTGTTCATTGTAAATCTTTGATCCTTGTCTTTTTCACATATATGTTTTAGAATATGGGGTGATTATGTAATGCTTTGATAGTAGCAATATAAAATGTATTTTAATATGACCACGTGGTAAGGAAAACATGGGGTAATTATGTAATGTTTTGATGGTAGCAATATAAAAGTATTGGTTATATCTTGCTTCAATTTAAAAGAATTTTAATGATTCAATATAAAAAAGACAAATATATAATTATTTTAACCTAATTTAGTATTTAAATCCAAAATATGCATTAAAAATATTAAAGCGTCTCTCTCAAAATACTTACTATGATTAAACAAAACGAAATACATGTGTTATGCTTTTTCATCACTCATTTCTTTCTAGATATATTTTATCTTTGTTAACCTTTAAATTTTATGAAAAATGTAAATTTCTCAAACTTTCTCCCACTGCCTTTATACTTGTCCCCACTCATTATTTTGTGATGAGTTCAAACCAATTAAAGACATTATTTTATATAATTTAAACAAATATGATATGTTTCTAATTGTCACGTGTAATAAAATTAAATAGTTAGTAAATCTACTTAGTTAGAAGTTATTAATTAATCTCGACTTGATAGGTCATACCATTTAGTGGTGACTTTCATTTATATAAAGCCACATTGTACTTTTGTAAATATTATCATTCAATAATAAATATATATCCTATTAAAAAATCCATTCCAAG
Source organism: Pseudotsuga menziesii (assembly GCA_001517045.1). NCBI lineage: Eukaryota > Viridiplantae > Streptophyta > Pinopsida > Pinales > Pinaceae > Pseudotsuga > Pseudotsuga menziesii. The sequence continues at coordinate 30,208 of LPNX010239183.1, read as the reverse complement.
TTGGTGTCGGAGCCAACATCCCGATGTTTTTCCCTCCAAACTCCCGCTCATTAACCCACTCGTTCTCCTTTGTGAGTCTCCTGCCATCTCCATTCATTTATGTGTTTCCCTCTGTCCTCCAACGCCCTCTCCACACCAGCGCCCACTTCCTTCGTCCACTCACTGCTCTCCATGTCTTCCACCATTATGCAACACGCCCTCTCAACTCTATTATGTGCGCCCTCACCCTCGCATCACCCTCCACGCTGCTGCCATTCATATCCACCCTATTCATCTCCATCCACGCCCTCTTATGTCGACCTCCCTCCCTTCGCGCATACCACCATTCTCTTCACGCCTCGCGCAGAACACCATTCCATTTCCTTCCATTTTTAAAAACAATATATAATATTATTATTATAATAATTAATAATTATTATTATTATCTTATCAAAACCTTACAAACCATTCAAATTTTGTCATAATTTTTTTTAATAATAAATTATTATTATTATTACAATTAATATTTTAATAGTTAAAATCCAAAATTAAACAAGATGAATATAAGAAATACTAAGAGAAACCCTCTTGAGAACAAAGATGTGTCCATAAAGTCAGAAGACGATCCATTTCAAAATATATTAGCAAAGTTTGAGAAAAAAGATAAGGACATTTGCAACCTAAAGCTCGAAATTATCTCACTAAGAGACCAAGTTAAAGGAGGCAATAACTCACATACAAGACCAACCCACAACATTGTTCACAAGGTCAAGATCGATTTACCAAGGTTCGAGAGCGGAAATAATCGAGACGAGGTTCGATGGATCAAAAAAATCAAAAAATATTTTGAAATGTACTATATCTATGACGACGATGACAAATTGAATGTCGCAACAATGTACATGGATAAAACTGCTTGTGACTGGTTCTTATGGTGGGACTCCGTAATGAAGGGAGGAATACTAATTAGAGACTGGGACACATTCAACAAAAATTTCTTTAAAAGATTTCAAGACATGGAAGAAACTGAATTCTACAACTAGCTCACTCGTTTACAACAAAAGGAACAATGGATGAATATTTTAGAAATCTATTAGTCCTGGCCACTCATGTCCATGATATAACTAAAGAATGACTCCTACAAATTTAATTGGTGGTCCAAAAAAGAGTATTCAAAGCAAGATAAAATTATTAAACGTCAAAGATGTGGAACAAGCCCGTCAAAAAAAAAAATTAATTGAAGAGAAGCAAAAAACACAACGTCTGTCTGTTTATATACCACCCCACGTAAGAGCTAATGGAAAAGAGGACGACAATCCATGTCGTAGGTGTAATTCCTCTAATTGACGCCTAGGGCATAAGTACAAAGTATGAATCTATTCATGTGCGAAAAAATTAATACCGGTGATCATAACGATGAAGAATCAAGCGTCACACCTTCCTTCGACACAGAGTCATATAGCGATGAGACTGGAAAGGAGGAGGCTAACATCACACCAACGCTCATTGTGGTTGCAATGATAGGTATCTCTCAACTTGAAACCTTCAAATTTTTTGGCCATATAAAAATTACTAAGGTGATGGTGTTGATCGATAGTGGGAGTACACACAACTTCATAGACTCTGGGGTATCAAAACAATTAAACATTTTCATCTACCCTACCTCCAGCTTCCAAGCCTTCAATACGAGGAAATAATACCACACTCTGCGACGATAAATGCCATAAAGGAGAACTAGCTATAAATGACTACAAGCTAAGATTACCAATATATGATATGTCAATCAGAGGGGTTGACATTGTCTTAGCTGCACAATGGTTGGAAACGTTGGGGATGGTTGAATTAAACTTACGAGAACAATTTATAAAATTATATGAAAATGGGAGGAAATATAAGCTTTATAGAATTAATTTCCCCCCTCCCCAAATTGTCTCATCCAATAAAATGGAAAAGATGATTAAAAAAGGAGCTCAAGACTTCTTCTTACACTACTATGCTATGGAAGGAACAACTAATAAAAGAAAAAATAATGACCCACATGAATTAGAACAACTCCTGGAGGAACATAGACACATATTCAAAAACCCTCCTCATGGTCTCCTTCCCCTACATTCTAGGGATCACATCATCGAGTTGATTCTAGGAACAACTCCAATCAGAAAAACGCCATCCATACAATCTCACAGGAACAAATCAAAGATCGAACATTTGGTACAGGAACAATTAGATGCTGGAATAATCACATGTAGTAAGAGTCCTTTCTCTGCACCATTCATACTCGTTAGAAAAAATTATGGATCATATAGACTTTCCATTGATTATCAAGAATTTAAAAAAGTCACCATAAAAGATCAATTCACCATTCCCTTTGTTGACAAACTGCTCGATAAGCTACATGGTGCAAAGTACTTTTCTAAACTAGACTTAAAGCGAGGATATTACCAAATCCATATTCAAGAAGAAGATGTCCGTAAAACAATGTTTTTCACCCACAAAGGTTTATATGAATTTCAAGTGATGCCATTTGGATTGTGTCCAACGCTCTGACAACATTTCAAGCAATAATGAATGACTTGTTTCGCCCGTACCTAAGAAATTTCATGCTAGTTTTCTTGTGTGATATCCTTATTTATAGTAAAAATTGGAACTCACACCTCAAGCATGTAGAAACGATATTGAAGCTTCTAGAAGGAAACAAATTTTATGCTAACAAAGAAAAATGTAGTTTCGAGAAAAAATAAATAGAATTTTTGGGGGACATCGTATCATCCAATGACATTAAGGTTGATCCCAAAAAAATTAGGGTGATCACAAAGTGGTTGTCCCCCAATTCAATTGCATCGTTAAGAGGATTTCTAGGTGTAACAAGTTATTATAGAGGATTTGTTTGCAACTACACCCAAATTGTAGCACCCCTGACATCACTATTAAAAAGGGATGCTTTTAGATGGGATAAGGATGTAGAAACTTCTTTTGAATAGTTGAAAACCCTAATGACATCCACACCAGTGTTAGCAACTCCTGATTTCATGAAGACATTCATCCTTGAGTGTGACGCTTCAATGATAGGATTAGGGGTTGTTCTAATGCAAGATAAACATCCCATTTTTTTCGAAAGCCATAATTTTAAACCAAGTGAGAAAACAAAATCCACATATGACCAGGAAATATTGGAAATAATGCACTCCCTTGTTAAATGGATGTAATATTTGTTCGGGGTAATATTCTTATTAAAACATACCACAACAACCTGAAGTATTTTCTAACTAAAAAAAACTCTCTCATAAACAAAAGAAATGGGTAAACAAAATCGAAGCCTTGATTTTGAAATTTTGTATAAAAAGGGAAAATAGAAAAGGGTTCCAGAAAACTTATCAAGAAAACATGAAAGTGACTCCCTCCCTATGCGCCATATCCATAGTTGTTCTTGAATGGATTTCAAAAGTCCAAAGTGAGTATGTGAAAGACCCAAAGACAAGAAGCCAATTGAATAAGTTGAAAACAAAAAAGAAACAAAATCCAAATATTCATGGGAAAAAGACATACTATGGTACACACAAAGAATATATTTACCCAGTTAATCGAAATATAAAACTCAAGTCTTAAAACAGAACCATGACTCCCCAGTAGTAGGCCATATTGGTTTCTTTAAAACATACCACAATATCCGCCAATCCTTCTTTTGGAACATAATGACGATTGATATCCAAAAATATGTGGTTGAATGTGATACATGTCAAAGGAAGAAGTTCGAGATGGTGGCTCCTCCCTGTCTGCTACAACCCCTTCATATTCCACCCCAAAAATGGTTTGAGGTATCCATGGATTTTATCATGGGCCTTCCTACATCAGAAGGAAATGATAGTATATTTGTAGTCATTGACAGATTAACAAAATATTATCATTTCATTGTATTTCATCCAAAGAAAAAGCAAACCAGGTTGCATATAGTTATGTAAAGAATATATTTAAGCTCCATGGGTTTCCCAAGGTTATTTTTAGTGATAGGGGCCCCAAATTCACCAGCAACTTTTGGAAGGAATTTTTCCACCAAGTTGGGACTTCACTAACTATGAGTACCTCGTACCACCTCCAGACAGATGGACAAACGAAACTAGTAAACAAATTCCTTGAAGGATACTTGAGGAATTTTGTGAACGACTGACAAACTCAATGGGTATAATGGCTACACCTTGCAGAATGGTGGTATAATAGTACATATTATACATCAACAAAAATGTCACCTTTTGAAGCCTTATATGGGTACCCACCTCCTACAACAAGAGAATAAGTCATCAACAATTTCAAAGTTCCAGTAGTAAGAGATTACCTAGCAACATCTGATGAGGCCATTCACATTTTGAAGAACCATCTTGAACAAGCAAGAAACCGCATGAAACATCAAGCATACTAAAAAAGAACTGATCAAGAATTTTAAGTGGGTGATTGGGTGTTTGTTCGCCTTCAACCATATAAACAAACTTCACTAACAAATTCCAAAAATCATAAACTTGCTCCCAAGTTCTATGGCCCATATCAAGTTTGAAAGCGAGTGGGACAAATGGTCTATGCTCTAGACATCCCAAATAAAGGAAAAATACATGACGGCTTCCATGTGTCATGCCTAAAGAAGAAATTGGGCTCAACCACTCACATCGAAACTAAATTTCCTATGTTAGATGATGAAGGAAAAATAGTGTTGGAACCATAATGCATTTTGGAAATTAAAACCAAATCGCTTTGCTCCATATCAGTCAAGGAATACCCTATCAAGTGAAGAAACTTACCAGATGATGAAGCTACATGGGATAATGAATATTTTCGTTCGCACCACCCATCCTTACCAATATTTCGTGGACGAAGTATTCCAAAGAAAGATGGCCATTAATAAAGCTAAATAGTTAGTAAACCTAGTTAGTTAGTAGTTATTAATTAATGTCAACTTGATAGGTCACACCATTTAATGGTGACCCTTCATTTGTATAAATCCACATTATAATCTTGTAAATATCATCATTCAATAATAAATATATATCTGTTGGAAAATTCATTCCATCACATACCCATAATTTTCATTAAAAAAATGATTTATAGTTTACTATGCTTACGTGTCGCAACATTATTTTATCTGCCGTAACATACCCTTTACTCATTTTCATGGACACAGTTTTAATTATACTTTTTAATGGTTTGACGACGTTGTGTATCGTTCGCTTGGCGTTGACTCCATTTATAACGAACTTGGTTGCAGCCTTTCCAAGGTGATGTTAATATTTTTAACTTATTATGACAATGGTAGGTTTACCTAGGAACTAAGCCTAGACCTGTGGACTTAGTTCTAACTACACTTGTTAAAGGTAATTTCTATGTGATCGAGCTTATGTTATGACCTTCTCTACATACTATTTGGCATAATTGGTTATGTATATGCATTGGTCCTTGTAGCTTGATAAAGGAAAGTTTTATGGTGATTATGTTAAAAGGTTTAAGTCATGGTTTGGATTATGACCTTGGGAGGCACAAGGTGGAGGACAACTATTAGGGATTTAAAGAATTTTTAATATCATGTATTAAATCTTTTTCATAACCATGGCTATGAGTTGACAACGCATCTAGGAATTTTAAATGACATGGATGCTACAAATGCGCTAAGGGGAGAGGATTGATCCTGACCTTCCACTTGTCCTTGATCCAATTGAAAAGGATTTTTAGGGTTTAATAATGCATTCATATTGTCATGATGGTTTCTTGTTTGTTTTCTTGTGATGGTGGTTGGATGTTTTTGCTCAGTTTCTCCATGGTGCTGCATTTCCACCAGGTTTTCCCTTCGAGGTCTGCAATGTTTGTTTTTGATGTAACATTATGATTTTCAAGTGGTTTAAAGGTTTTGTTTAGTGTTTAAAGTTTGTGTGGCTTCTCTGCATAGCCTCGGCCATCCTTTGCTCATCATGTGGTTTAAAATAACTCAGTCGCTTGCCTTCGAATTCTGGCAAAGGCTTTCCAATACTGTAATGGTTTATTAACAAGTTTAGAGATATATTCTTGTCTTACTCTGCATTTCAATAAGGAGGTTCATAGTTCTTATACAAAGCTCACTCAAAATGATTTTGCTGGTGGGTGGAAGTAGGAAGTTGGTATACACTTCTTTCCAACTTTATGACAAAAAACTGCAAAATTTTATGTTTTCCAAATTAAACCCTTTCAAACCCATATCCCCCTTAGGAATTTCATCTTGATTTAAACACAATAGGTTTAGAGACTTCTATTAGCTTCGTACTCATATTTTCTTGAAATTTTTTTATGGACATATAGTAGGACAAATTTGACCGGCACCAACGACATATACTTTCAATTTTTTAGGTTTGGATAATGAGTGACTTGTGTGCCCTTCAATTTTTTTAGAGATGGTTATTCATTTTATGGAAACCAAAGGTACGTTCATAGTCTACACCGATTGTACTTTGCAATGGACTATATGTTGAGGATTTTCATACCTAAACACTATTTTTTTCTTTCAAAATGACGTATGTTTTAAAAAATGGTGTCTTATTGACACATGTTTGTGTCCTCCCATTTTCTTTCAAATGTGAGTATTATCATACAAACTAAAACTACCCTTTTGAAGAGGACAGTGCAAGGAACATCCTTGTGTGAGTTTTTACATTTTTTTTTATTGTCATTGTGATGATTTTGAATTTTTAGTGTGAATGATTGTCCAAAAATTGTATACAAACTTCGTGTTTTCACCCTGGTGCAAGGAAAAGGAAGGAGAGATTAGCCGGGGGGAGAAAACCCTTGGCCCTCTGTGCGATGAGTGAAGGTAAAAAAAATCCTTGTTAGCCTC
>LPNX010239183.1:1814-23209 GCA_001517045.1 Pseudotsuga menziesii | reverse complement strand
ATAAGTTTGTATCCAACAACCACATACAATAATTATTAGAATTTTTTGAAGTGGACCAATAGGAAAAACTAGCATAAAACTGACATGTTTATTTTGACATGACATCTTCCCTAATTTCTAATTCAAAACAAAAAAAAATTGAAATTACCCTTTTGAAGACAACACATTAATGTTTTATTTCATGTTTTTTCCAAAACAAATTATCGTGTCTTTTAGAAGTTATTGAATTTTCATTTCCCCGAATTCTATTAAATTTTGAAGCAATCTAAACACCTTCTAAGAAATATAATAAATAAAATTAGTTGATCACACCAAATTCAACAAAAATCGCATCTATAGAAAGTAGATTGAATTATGCAACTAATGGCATTATTTGTGAAGAGAAATTCTAAGTATTTCATGGAATCTCTTCGAAAATGGAAGAAGACTCAGAAATGGGATGGAATACCATTTCTGAATATTTATAGGTTTTCAGCCGAACAAATATTTTGGCCAAAAAATATTATAGTTTGGCCGAAAGTTAGTTTTAACGAACGGAAAAGAGTTCGGCCGAACTAATAGTTCGGTCAATAAAACTTTTTTATTTTTTATTTTTTTCGTCAGCTGGAAAAAAACTTGAAGTGCCTTTTTGAAAAACCTTTAGATTCATATTTATAAAATCATGTTTACACATATTATCGCATTTTTTAAAAGATCACCATTTCACACAGTTACATACGAGGGGTAATTGTTCTTAAAACTTATCTTCTAAGATGGAGGCTCTTTTTCTTTGATAGTAAAGATTCTTTTGGAAATTTTGTTATGGTAAAATGTTCTTAGAAACTATTTTTTGAGATGTATTCTCTTTTTCTTTGATAATAAATATTCTTTTGGAAAATTTGTTGTGGTAAAATGTTCTTAGAAACTATCTTCTGAGATGGAGCCTCTTTTTCTCTAATAGTAAAGAATTTATTGGAAATTTTTTTATGGTAAAATGTTTATACTAAAGTGTCCTTAGAAATTATCTTCTAAGGTGGAGACTTTTTTTCTTTAGTGAAGATGTTTTTTGGGAAATATTTTATGGTACAAATTTTCTTAAAGATTCTTCACCAATTTATTCTATGGTGATTTTTTTAATTATTTTGAGCAATATTTTATGGACAAGTATTTTAAGGTGAGTTTTTTTCTTTGATGATTAAAATTCTCTCTAGGGAAATTTATTATAGGGTGAAGGTATACATTGAATAATCATGGGAAACAAAAGAGCGTGAAAGAGGAAATATGATTGCACTTGAGATGATTCCTTACATAATGAAAAGAAAATACTCAAATGTCATGAAGAAAGGAAATAAAAGAGTACAAATATTGAAGACATCACTAATGATGATGTAATTAGAAATAATGATGTAATTAGAGATTTGGATCAAAATGTTGATGATATGAATGGTCAAAATCAAACTCAAGAATAAATTGAACCAGGTATGTACAAATATTGTAAATTTGTTTAAAATGCAGTAACTGGTTTTTGTAAATGATTGTATTTTTGAAAATAATTTCCAAATGCAAATATAGATTTATGTCCTAATGTTGACCAAATTGAAGAATTGAAAACGATGCAAATATTCAATCCAGTATACATACATACATACATACATACATACATACATACATACATACATACATACATACATACATACATACATACATACATACATACATACATACATATATATATATATATATATATATATATATATATATTGGTTATTAAAATATTTTAAACCATGTAATTTTTTTTTAATTATGAGTCATATTTTTATGTTTCAAGTTAAGTATATTTGAAATATACTAAATTAAAATTGAAATTGAAATATATATAGGTGGCTTCATCATTGAAGATGACTTGTTACAAAATGTTGATAGAAAAAAATTTGGAAACACAAAATCTTACCATATTGTACGATATCATGTTGAAAAGATACATGAACAATTTATGGAAAAAGAATCAGTGGCAACACAAGCTCAAATTTTGAGGTGTTTGTTAGTCTCCAAGAATTTTAGGGAAGCTTGGTCATTATTGGGTATTCAAAAGAAGACAAAAGATTCAAAGGTGAAGCAAAATGTATTAAAAAATATAGCTGATGCAATAAAAACTATTGGAAAATCCAGAAAGAAAGATACTAGTGTTGCACATAGAATAATACAAACAACGATTATTTCATCTAGTACTAAACAAAAATGTTTGACAATGTAGATCGCAAAAGCTATTGGAACTTCGTAGGAAACATTGTACAAATATAACAAATTTCAATTACAAATAGATGCAAATGATGAGCTTGCTTGTTGGGCAATTATTTGTAGACAACCCTAAAAAAATAGGGTCAACGGAAGTGTTAGAGCTATGATGCATGAATATTGGGTGGCAAATTCTCGTGTTTCACCAAATGCAAGGGATGTGATACAACGAAGAATATCTTGAAATTAGTATGAAAGAAATCCAAAACATATATTGGAGATGACTCAAATACAATTCTTCAATAAATTCAAAGATGAACAGAGAGAAGTGAATTTGTCAATCAATACATTTGTACAACAAAATCCATGGAAGCTCCAGAATCAATGAGGAAGACATGAGCTGATGAGCAGCTATCCTTCAGTGCATGGCCTCTCCTTTGGTATTCTTCATCGTTTTCAACATTGTCATCCTTCCTTGCACTAGCAGGTGCAGAAATGTTATGTTTCTTCAAAAGAAGAGCCATTTCATCAATTTGTCTTCTCATACAAGAGCTTTCTGAATGAAAGCCCCTTCCACGGTAAGAGCAAAGGACCTTTCCTTTTCCATTCTTCTTGCTTCTCTTTGAACCTGAAGGCTCCTTTGACTGCTCTTTCTTCACAGGAGACTCATATCTTTTCTTCCCTTTGTCATTCGCTACCTTATCTCCTCTTGCAACCAGAGCTTGATCTTTGGGAGATTGAATGATCCCCATTTGGATCAATTTTATCACTCTCAGAAGTGAGAGATTGGATGAGGGCATCAAGAGTGGGCATCTTCCAATTTGGAGTGGTGAGCCTTATTGTTTGGAAGGTTGATACAAATACTGAGTAGTCTGCATTGAGCTTTGTGAGAATGGAAAGGATGAGCTGAACTTCATCCTTCTCCACTTTGCATTGCTTCAACTGATATATCAGGTTTTTTAACTTTGTGAAGAATTCATTCAATGATTCGAATTTGGATGGATTAAGAGTGATTAGATCATTTTCTAGATGATGGACCCTCATCTCATCCTGCTTATCAAATAAGGAGGCAATCTTGTCCCAAATCTCCTTAGGAGTCTTCAATCCTTGGATGTGGAATCAAAGATCTCGAGAGACTAAGGATAATAAGTATCCATGAGCTTCATCAAGCTTGCTCCAATACTTTTCTTTGTCATGATTCAAAACTGGCACTGCCTTTGTTTCTTCTGTGATTATAAAGAGATTCGTAGTGTGGAGCAGTACCCCCATGTCTTCCTTCCACTGGTGATAGTTGAAGGGAGTGAGAGGCTCTAATGAATGAGCCATTTTGGAAGCAGTAAGGAGGATTGAGCTATTGTAGTGAATGCAGTGATAAGAAAGGGATGCTTGTAGCAAATGTTGTGAGAAGAGCTGATAACCTGTCACACAATCAAACATACAAAGTAAGGTTAACTACTTGCATATTTCAGGTTTTCATCACACCCAACATAATTGATCAAGCAAGCTTCATCAACAATTCCTTAACTTGGGGTATTAAGTGGTAAACCTTCTGCTTCTAGTGTAGAGTAGGAATGGAGAAAATTGCTCAAAAAAATGATCCGGCTGAAGATCTGAGGAGGAGAGGTGCCTTGTCCACCGAGGGTCTGATACCATATTAAATTGAGCACATAGATTTGCGGAAAAACACATAACTCACAAGATAGATCACACAATTTACTTAGTTATTGAAGAATGAAACAGTGCAAAAATGGATTTTAGTTGTGAATGCTTTTCATTAATCAAAGAGTAATTAGATAATAATTACAATGAAGTACAATGGGTAAATAGCCACAAGAAATTCGAATCCACATGAGGAAATTCGAATTCATTAGACTCTACTTGACTATAGGTAACTAAGACCTTGTCTAAATCATTATCAGAGGACTCAGTAGTTAACTGACCTTGTCTAAATCATTATCGGAGTTCATCGGAGTTCTAAAACACAACTCAAGTGTTACATTAAGTGTTGACTAAGGCTAACTAACTGCGGTAGGTGAGAAATGCACCCCTCCTGCATGCAGCCATGCAAATCTAGCGCTAACTGAATGTAGAGGACTAGAACTAAATATAATTGACTCCTAACTGATCTTGACTAGTCACCAACTCAACTCAACTGACCTTGGTTGGTATCGGCACTCCCAGTGGCTCCTAAATTGTGGGGATTGGTCTAAGAGGACCATACATTGATGCATGCAAGTGAAATCAGTGGTAGTAGGCCTCAATTAGTGTTCCCCACACTTTAGTAACTGAAACATGTGCCCCAATTAGGCCAAGTGGAACCAATGGTTCTAGTGACTAAAAATAGACTGGATGGACTCCCAATTTAGACATGACTCTTGATTTAGACATATGGCCAAATTGGACAATGGAGGATTAATAATCCTAACAATGTGACCTCCTCCCTATTTTTATTTATATCTTATAGTGTTTAAGGATTTAAATATTCAATTATCTGCCCCTTGTCCCCTAGGGTTATTAAGTGGTAGGCACTAAGCCCAAATCTGTAATATTTTCCCCTACCATTCTCTAAACATTTCCTTAGATTGAGAGCACTATCCTTTTTCCATTGTTTGATGAGATATTCCCTAGACCTAAAAAATAATTTGAAAAGTTCATCTTTTCCTTCCTATGAGTAGTCCATCAAATATTTCCCCTCCATGATGCTACTTTGTAATTAACATATTTTTTTCATGAAAAAATTAAACAAAAACACCCATGGTAAGGACCATGAGACTCATGCTTCATACTGAAAACTTTATATTTGTTCCAATATCCTATCTACATGATAATGTGGTGACACAAACCTCGTTCATGTGCCCTAAAACTATAATTTCCTAATACATGATTGACCCTCTCCTTAACCCTAATGTCTCCATACTCCTTGACATTAATTATTCTGTCTAGTTTATTTTGTCATTTTTCCAATTGCAGTAGAAGATATATTTAGGGGATAGTATCTAATTTAAAACTCGATAGAGGTACTGTGTTTAAGGACCATACCTATTACTCATGACATCCTATTGGTGCCATATAATCTAGCATTACGACCCAAGGATAATGTTTCTTCCTTCAACCATGACCATGACGCTCTAACTCATATTTAGTGCTCAAAACCTCCTCATGCCACTTACATCCATTATTGAAGGCCAAATATATCTTATGAATAATTCATATGGTGGTTGAATGCCTCACTCAAGTGCCTTAAAATATATATATATTTTGGATCCTAATATAATATTGATTGTATCCTTCTTAACCCTAATGTATGTATACTCACATAGGCCTGTCCCAAACAAACATGTAGCAATTTACGACAATTGAAAATGCTACTCCGTTAGGTTTTTATGCCCTAGGACAAATTTTTCAAGAGCCCTTAAATGAATTTGGGATGAAACTTACAAGAGGAAATAAAATGAAAAATATGGTTAGGATCAACAAACAATTAACTATGTTGGATTCCTGGTAGCTAGATATAGCTAGAGCAACCCTCGCCCTAATATTATGTGGCTTAGACCTTGTTTTATTCATTGATTTGGAGAACTGGGTATTTTCTCAGTAATAGGCAATGTAATTTTTGGATTTATGGGTTTAATTTCAAAAATCCAACCTTGAGGTAGTGCAGATAGCATGGATGAATAGTCCTTTCCCAAACAAACTTGCAACAACTTACAAAACTAAAAAATTGTTGATACATTAGGTTTTTATGCCCCATGACAAATATTCCAGGATTCCTTGAATGACATTAGGATGCCACTTGCAATAAGAAATAAAATTACAACCATGAGTCGAATAAAAAAATCGTTGACGTAGTTGGATTCTTGGTATCCAAATATAGCTATGGAACCCCTCACGCTAGAGTTCCATGGATGAGAGCTTTTTTATTAATAAATTTGTAGAACTATGGGTTTTCTAGTGAGAGGAAATACAATTTTTTTATTCAGTGGTCTAATGTAATAAGCCCTAGCTTGATAGGATGCATATAGCATGGTCAAACAAACTTGTAGCAACTTATGGCACTCAAAAATGCTACTACATTAGGTTTTTACGCCCCAAGACAAATTTACCAAGGGTTCGTTAATCAATTTTGGATTAATATTACAACTAGACATAAAATGAAAACCATGAGTTATATAAATGAGCCATTGACTCCATTTTATTCCTAGAAGAAAAATACAGCTAGGGAAACCCTCACCCAAAGGTTGCATGCCTCAATGCTTATTTTATTCATTGATTTAAAGAACTATGGTTCCTCTTAGTCATAGGCAATACAATTTCTGTATTCAGTGTTTCGATTTAGGAAATCCTACCCTAAGAGAGTTTGGATAGCATGTTCACATAGGTATTTCCCAAACAAACTTACAGAACAAGTTACAACAAGAAAAAACACTACTCCATTAGGTTTTTTTCCTTGGGACAAATTTACGAAGGGTCCTAGAATGATTTTTGGAGCAAACTTGCAACTTGACATAAAGTAAAACTCATGACTCAAATCAATGAACAATTGAATCCATTTGATTCCTATCAACCAATTATAGCTAGTACACCCCTTACCTCATGGTTCAATGGCTCAAAGATTTGTGTATTCATCATTTTGGAGAATTAGTGTTTTTCTCAATAAGAAGCAATGCAAATTTTGTTTTTAGTGGTCCAATCTGGAAAATTCTACCTTGAGATTGTGTAAATTTCATGTTCACATATGCATCTACCAAACAAAACTTGTAGCAACTTATGGAAGTTGAAAATGCTTCCCCATTAGCTTTTATGCCCCAACACAGATTTTCCAAGAGTTACCAAATGAGTTTTAGAAGCACCTTGCAATTCAATATAAAATGAAAAACTTGGCTTGGATCAACAAACTGTTAACTTTCTTGGATTCTTGGTAGCTAAACATAACTATGGCACCCTACAACCCAAGGTTCCATAGGTCAATTTTTTTTTATTAATTGATTTGGAGAACTAAGGTTTTTCTTAGTAAGAGAAAATGCAAATTTTGTATTCAATGGTCCAATTTGGGAAATCCCACCTCGAGATCATGGAGATAGCATGGTTGCATAGTCATTTACCAAAAAACCTTGAAGCAACTTATGACACTAAAAAACACTGCTCCATTAGGTTTTTATGCCTTGGAACAAATTTAACAAGGATTCCAAATGAGTTTTGGAGGAAACTTACAACTTGACATAAAATTAAAACAATGACTCGAATCAATGAACCTTCAACTATGTTGGATTCCCATTATCCAAATATAGCTAGGGTACCACTCATCAAGGGTTCCATGGATCAAAGCTTATTTTATTCAATGATTTCGAGAACTAGGTCTTTCTCATTAAGAGGCTATGCAAATTTTGCATTCAGTGGTCCAATTTGGGACTTATTACCCCAAGATGATGTGGATAGCATGGTCACATATTCCTTGGCCGATAAAAATTGCAACAACTTTTGTAACTCAAAAATTCCCCTACATTAGGTTTTTATGCCACAAGAGAAATTTGCTAAGGGTTCTCAAATGAATTTGAGATGTAACTTACAACTTGACATAAAATGAAAACCAGGAATTCAATCGATGAACCATCAAATTTGTTTCATTTTAGGTATCTAAACATATCTAGGGCATCCTAAACCTCAAATTTCCATGGATCATCACTTGTCTTATTAATTGATTTGGAGAACTACGGTTTTTCTCAATAAGAGGCAATGCAAATTTTGTATTCAGTGGTCCAGTTTGGGAAATCCTACCATTTAGAGCATGTAGATAGCATGGTAACATAATCCTTTCCCAAAAAAACTTTAAAAAGCTTATGAAACTCAAAAATACTTCTATATTAAAGGTTTTTATGACCCGAGATAAATTTACCAAGGGTCCTCAAAATGAGTTTGGGAGGCAACTTGCAACTCAGTTAACAACGACCCCCAAATGTTATCTAAAATGAAATGTATCAAATACTCAATACTAAACACAGATGATACAAAATTGATCAATTATAAATTTTCACGTACTTTGAGATTTTGGGTTCAAATGATTGGATGGATTGGCTTGCAGGGCCCATTTTATGGCTAGGACTCATTTTGTAGATTTGAGGTCTAGAAATTTTTGGGGCTTGTTTGAGGGTCTAAATGGAATTTTTTGGGAAAAAATCTAATCTCTAATTTCATGTTACATGATATGATTCTACAATATGATACCTTTCCAATGGTCCAAAGATTGCCTCAATCGAATTCTGTATGCAAAATTTATGCCTCTCGCAAGTTAACCTATCCCTTTGACCACCATGGTACTAAGTGGATTCCATGTCAGCTCCCATTTTTCACACATGTTGATCACATCACATTTGGAACTTCAATAAAATTCTATAAGGACCAAAACCCTAACCCTAATTGGGATTTGAGGCATGCAGAAACCCCAAAATTAACCCTATAAGCTTATCAAGCTATGTTAAATATAGGACCGCTACAAGAAGAAGGGTTCCATTCTTTTGATGTAATGTATCATTCCATAGTTGAGAAACAACAATAGGGAGTGGATATTATAGCATAACATAGGATATAGGAAATCATGTAGTAGCCATTATGGTCATAGATTCATTGATAACTCCATAGAGAGAACCATTTCCTTTGTATTTGCAATTTGACATAAAGAGAAAGACATAGTCCTCATTTGTGGCTATGTTTTTCCCCATAGTATGTTTTCCCAAGGTATCTATTATGTTATTGTGTGTATTGTGTACTTATTTTCTCTAGGTGTTTCTCTTTCATTTCCATTGTATTTAGTATTTTAAGAAATTAAGTTAACACAATGAACTAAGTTGTAATATTTGTTGTGATTAACTGATCCAGTGGACTATCCATGGTAGTTTATGGATAGACGAATTTATAATGTCTTTATCTAGCAACTTAGAGTAATTATTAAGGAAATCAAAAATTATTTCAAATAAATAAATACCACTATGTATCAAAATTGAACAAAACTAAAAATTATACCTGAAATAGGCCAAATTGATTTGTTGAATAGCTCCACTTACCAACTCCAAATACCAACCAATCTTTTACCCAACCTTATCCAGGGATAACTTCTCCGACCAAAACCCCTGAGTTGTATCATCTCACAACAATACCCAATGTATAAATAGAAAATTCACATAAAATCTTAGGAAGATAATTTTTATCTTCCTCTCAACACCACTAAAATCTAAATCAACTAACTAAGGTAACCAAATATCTTGTTCTGAAATTCCATAGTTTTTTCAACAACATCTAGATTCTCTCATAACATGGGGGTCCTTCCATATTTCCAGGCTTTGAGAGAGGTGAAACATCACCTTCTCATGAAATTTATTTTTATAAATTGGAATATTTAGTGTTATTCCCCACACTCCCCTAAGGTGGCATCCCACATTTTTTACTTAGTTAATTAACTAATAATCCTAATATTCACCACCCCCATTTGTTAGTTTTAGGTGATTTAAAATATTTATGGTTCATTATTCATAGTTAGCTATTCCGCCCTTTTGGATAAAATAATATTAAAGTTAAAATCCCCTAAAAAGTGAGTGAATTTTGGAATTATGTGATGATTGTTATGGTGGAATAAATCTGTATTTTTTATTGAACGCTAAACTTGCTAAAACCATTTTGACTTGGTGAGGTAAGAAAAGGACAAGAAAAATCTAATTCTTGGTTATGAAGATACTCTTTGGAGATTATTGGTGTAAAATATGACACAATGGTGAACCAAACTAATGAGATCATGCCCAATAAACAAAATGACCTCTTCTGACTATAGTGATGTACGGATTTTATAGGCCTATATATGTTGTCGACATACCTTCATAACATATATGTTTACCATTGTAAAATTATGTTTTTTTTATAAAAAACAACTCACATTTTGAGTAATTTATTATCAGAATAAATGAAAACTCATATTATATAATGTTTTAAACAAGCTTGTTTCAGTAAAAGGTAGGAAATATATTTTCTTTAATTACTTGGAATTCAAAGTTTAACCTAGAGGTGGGATTACCTAGGTTATATATGCCTTTGAGTGGTGTTTTTCTACTAGGTGATATAAAATTTTCATTTCTATTGTGCACCTCTCCATACTTATTAGGACTCCATCCTTTTGGCTTAAACTTAGGACTCTACCTCCTAGTAGATTCAAGACCCCAATCATTGATATATTCCATAGATCCAAGACTCCATTCCTTAATCTTTCAAATATTTAGGACTCCATGCCATAATATTTAAATAAATCCATGACTCCACATATTTATCTTCCATGGAATATATACATTGTGCCCTAACTTCCATGGATTCTCATTTATTCTTCCTCAAAACTCTGTGTTTTCCTCAAGGTACTAGTTGTGAGATCATACCCATTTGATGGCCTTGTTGGAAAGGCCATATTTCCCTAGAACTAGACACATCTTATACATAAACATTACAATCAATTTACTTAATAACATATAAACCAAATGTGTGCATGGCCTCCCTAGTCATTTTTTCACTAGTGAAATGGATTCTATAGTCATCTTCGAAACGAGCATCATTACCGACAAGTAACTAAATTTCACACCAAATACCACTCATTACCATTTTCAACATACATAAACATATAAATCATGTATCATCAACAATATCATAATCTACTATGCTTTCCACACAACAATGATCATCCTTATGTCACAATCAAATATCATAATCCACATGTCATTAAACAAATGCCGAAAAATAAACATATATAATATGTTCTTAATAAATATCGACCTGGTACAAATAAGCATGGGTATAATCACACATAAGCCAAAATGAAACCATGTATATAATCTATACATATATATTAATATTCATAGGTCAAGTGACCCAAACATTTCCATAACATATAAGTGTGGCGTACAAAATCCATCAGGAAATAATCCTCCCCGAGTGTCACAAAACTATACTAGCCATGACGAGACACTACACAATGAGGCAATATTAAATTATCCAATAGTTTAAGAAAATGGTAACCATAAAAAATATCCATTTATACATAAGTTGAAAAAGATGATAGAAGGATGCTTGTGATTGGAAAATGCTAAAGGAATGACAATGTTTTGATAATATTAAGTTGCAATAACTAGCTAAATCTATTATAGTAATTAAAATCATGATATTCAACTATTGAGCAATTGACTCGAAGACAGTAGAGGGATCACAATGATGATGTCGCGAGGGAAAGTGGTGTAGTTCTATAAAGCAAAGTGCTTTCCCCAGTAAATGGGCTAGGTTCACTAATAAAGAAACAAAGGATGATTATTACTACCTTTCCTTAGATTCAACATACATGATAAGGAAATAAGTTTAAAGAATAAAGTTGAGTGTAACATTTTAATTAAACCTTTTCCAATGTAATGGTCTATTGTGGATCCTTGAATTCCATTTCCCTGCTCCTAAGTTTTGTAAATGAACATGCACACAAACACGCCATGAACCTTCCTCATTCCTTTTAGTAAAATATCCATAATGCATAAAGAAACTATATTATTCATTGCTCAACAATCATACAACATGTATATTGGGTGTGGGTAAATAGAATAGACCTATTAAATCTGAAGATGAAAATACTTACAATCCTTTTGGTCCTTTATTTCTTGTACTCATGCTTGTACTCTCCTTCACCAAAATGTGAGTTCCCTCATTTTCCCTTAGCCTCATTCACTAAGTTCCAAACAATGGAGGCATTTAACTCTTGGATATACTACTACCCTTCATCCTTTTCTCTAGCGTTTTCAAACCTCTGGACCTTCAACTTATATTTCTCTTTTATATTTTTTGATTGCCTCTAAAATAGGTATTGATTCCCAAGTGCAGGATTCATATGTGTTACAAGTACATTCCATCCACAATTGAACTTATAATTAACTAATTGAGCAATTTGTAGTGCTTCTTTTCTTCATTTGAAACCTTGGTCATGCCTCTAGGGATTAACGGATTAACGTAGCAACCACATTGGTATGGTCACAACTTTAAGGGAAAATATAACAACCTAAAATCCTTCCTCTTAATAAAAGTAGTATCCAATTCCTCATAACGAGAAAATTTCATCAAATCAAATTCAATTTCTTGTGCAGAAAGGTCCTTGTTGGCGTTCCTCCCCTCGACCCAGGCTCAGACCCTTGGTTATATGTCAACAAATCCCAAGATAACGACCTGAAAGAGTAAGGCTCAATTGGCAGTACCTGTGACACAGATGTAGTCTCAACTGAGATATATCTTATGGGTAATGGCCAGAACTAGGTTTTTGTAGTTGTGTAGAGATTTCCTCTTCCTTGGCACCTTACTAGCTTGCTCGACTGAAATCATGGGTGTGTTTCCTATTCTTATTCCATTCATTCGAGATATTACAATAAATGTACATTGGTAGGGATTACAACAGTAATATAAGGCTTTAGCACAGATTCTATCTATCAACAGTGTGACACATGCATTTAAGAACTCATTCATAAACAAATGCTATTCAATCTATTCAAATATACTTATTCACATCATACATTCATTCAACATAGACATATTCAATAAATATACATCAAGACAACATTTAACGTGGAAACTCATATGGAAAAAACCATGAAGGTGATCTTCATTTGGAATGAGAAACATGATGGTCATGCCAACCATTTCACTATATGTACCATGGGAATTCCATATTCAAACAATGATGTGTATCTTAAGGTCCATAAGTGCCGAGCAGGGGATAATGTAGTTGGAGCATACATTTACATTGGTATTAATGACAATTAGAAATTGTTTTATTCTTTCATTTGCATAGCTCATCCAGACTCTAATTTAAATCCAAACACTTAGTTGTGTGTATAGAAGCTCGATTGTCTCTCCTTTCCTGTAGGAAATGTAGCCATAACATATACAAACTGACAATTAGAATTATAGGTTGGATCAAAATAGTGGTATCCAAGCCCTAATTCATAGAAAAATCATATCATATTTTCAATTGCAATATATATTAAAAAACAATTTCACAACAACGGTATCTGAGCCAATTTCTTGACCTCATGGGAAGACACAAACAAAGCTTCTTTTTATCACCTCATTGAAAAGATAACTGAAATTCAAATATCACATTATTGATGGAAGATGCCATAAAGACTCCCTTACATGGGATAAGGGACAATCTGGAACAAATGAATCAATCCTTGTGCACATTAATTGTGGCAGTGGAAAAGGGAAATATAAGATGGGTAGTAGTGAGGAAGATAGAAGAAGAGAGGATAAAAATCAAAACCCTTTTTTAGGGAACATTATGGTGAGGACTATAAAAAATCCCAAGTTTGATAAAAATAAAAACCCTTTTGTAGGGAACATTACTAGGAACATTAGTTGCTTGAGAGAATTCCTAATCCCAAATTTGATGGTGTCAATGAAGAGACTAAACCAAGGGCTTCAATATGTAAATTGTCACATTCAATTTAATTAAATCCTATGGAGGACTATCAAAAATCCAAATTTCCACCTTACACCTAGAAGGCCATACATTTGATCGACAAAAAATGAAGGAAAAAGAATGGAAAGAGGCTAATCAACATGAAATAACTACTTGGTATGGATTTTTTACTATATTTTTATCACAATTTTAAGGCTTAAACCCAATAAGATTACTTCTTAATCCTAAAAATATAAATCAACAAGGCACCATGACCTACTACTCCAAAGAATTTTTCCAAGCCATCGTATTTGTAGAAAATATTTCCCCCCAGCATGTAGTTTCCATGTCCATGAACGGGATAAAATAATCCATTTGAGGATATGTAAAAGCCTTGAAACCTACTCTTGAAGAGGCCATCCAACAAGCATAATATTATTCAAAGCTTGCTAAAAGCTACTTTACAATATGAGTTTCTTCAAAAAATTCTCAAATAGGAATGGGCGACCATAAAGGAATAGAAAAACCTACTTCCCTTATTATCACCACCATTGGACATTTTAAAGGAAAATCGCTAGACTCTACTATCATTGTTAATTTACACACAAAGAGACTATTCCTAGTTCCTCTATTATCACCACCATTGGACAATCTAATGGAACAATGGTAGACCCTACTATCATTGTTTATTTACACAGAAAAATACTATGATGTAATTGCAAAGAGAAGTGGTTGGGCAAAAGTTCAAGACCCCTAGAAATATCCATGTGACTTAGAAATTATAGAAGAGGATCATCTCGATGCTAGAGTTTGATGGAAGTGAGACAAGACAAATAGTAGAAGATGAGGAAGAAAATACTAACATGGATCACAGCTATCGATAAGGGATTCAAATAATTTTCCTTGCTACCATACATGGAATAACCCAATATTAGACCCTTAGGGTAAGGAATAAGGTCAAATGGAGGACTGTGGTTGCACTTATCAACACTAACAGAGCACCCATAACTCCATATATTCCAATATTATTTCATCAATGAACTGAAAGTAAAATATTATATAATTTCCTAGTAGTAGTGGTCAATAACACCATAATGGAGAGCATATAGATAGTAAAAGAAATGAAGTTTACAGCTGGACAACTATGAACTGAGTTTTGATTTTTATATGTATCTTTATCTAGGGCTACATGGTCATAGGAAGGAAGGGGTTGAATACCGTAGGTGAATTTCAAATGAATTTGGATCAGATGCACATGAGAGTTGAAGGATAGTGGATAGACATAGTTAGAGAACTGGAACTAGATCAAACCTCAAACAACCTAATTTATACATAGAAAATGACAAAACACCTCGCTAAGGGTGAACTATGCATCCCTTAAATGTAATTTTTTCATAGGTTTGCATTTCAAGGTAAAAATTCAATAGCTAGCAATAAAAGGGGAGTTCATAGATTTGCATATGTCTTCAAAGTTCTACCTCATGGGCTACCACGAAAAACCGACTCCCCCCATTGATCGTAATCAATGGCTTAGTCATCTAGTCGATCAAGGTAGCAACCTCCTAGGTAAGCGCAATATGCTAACACTCTAATCAAGGTCAAGCATCCACCCTAACTTAGTCATCCACATGTCCATGAAGCATCACCAAGAGGGACTAGGAAACCTAGCACTCCCATATAAAAGTGAAAACACTTATAGAGTAACCCTAAAATCTAACAATTTTAGCAAAGAAACAAATGTATTCAATATGTATGTATGTATGTATGTATGTATGTATGTATGTATGTATGTGTATAAACACACACATATATTTATATATATACACACATGTCAATATACATGTATACATATGTACATGTATGTGTGTGTGTACATGTATATATGCATATATGTATCCAGAATATTTAATTTTTTAATAGCATATTATTAGAAAAAATAGAATGATATAATCAAGGAACATAGAATGAAATAGAAATGACAATTTAGTAGAAAAATCATGATAGAAATACAACAAGTGTTTTTTAAAGGAAATTAAGTTAAAAGTTTTTTTTTTAATTCAATGAAATCTAATGAGAGTTCTAAGAGTGATTGGTTAACTCTTATTTTATCATTACAAAAATATTAACTTCATTTTAAGGATTTAATCAGGAATGTACTTTGTGAAGCTATAAATTCACTGGTCAAAGGCCAAAATTCTTGAGCCAAAATGCACCTAAAACCTGCTTGTATATTCTAGGAATAATTTTTAGATCAAGAAACAATGCCTGAAATGTTTGGGTCGTTTAGTTGATGTCTCCATCCCCAAAACATATTGGGGCTCATACAAAAAGCAGTTGGGAGAATATTTCCTACAAGAAAGAAACTAGGATTTTTTGCACGTTGGATGTCTCACCTTTATATCTTCTCATACTTGGAGGGAGGATAGCGTATCAACCTATGGATTTTATAGACCCCTTGTCATCTTATGAACCAACTAATTTTTTTCTAGCATCAAAGTATAAAGGTTAAATCTTTGATCATCAGATGTTAGATGGAAATGCAGAGAATAACATAGGCCAATCAACATGACCATGAAGGCTTGCAAATTTCCCAATGATTAAAATATTTGAGAAATAGTTTCTTTAATATAAAAAAGAATCTATTGTAAACAAGATTGCCACTTATCCACTCACTATGTCTTCTTTTTATCATGTATATCATCACTATTTTAAGTTGCTCAAACCTTAATTTTGACAAGAATTAATTAACATAAACAATCACAGGAAGATACAAAAAGGAAAACTGTGCATGAGTTATGAGTGCACATTCCTAGACCGGTTTAATGTGTGCACCTTTGTTGTTTCAATCATTATATGGATATTGTTGGGAAAACACTATGAAAGACAACCAAAATGCTCTAACGCACCTTCTTTAATAAAAAAGAGTAATGAGAAAAACTATGATCTGGACCAAAGGAAAGCAAACATTCCTCTTATTTTTTATTGATATATGTAACATGAAAAGAAACAACTTATCTGAGTGTTTTGATAGAAAGTTTACCTTTATAATCTTGTGATGTAGTAGCACATTGAGCCTCAACATAAAGTTGCATACAAACAAAAAATTGAAAACATTTACATGAACTCAAACAATGGGAATAAAATCAAACAAAATATCCATCAATACACTTGAATAGTAGATCTGAGATGACAGTAAAAATGCATTGACTAGATTACACAACAAACCTTAGTGACACAACAACAAAAGGTTACACAATTCCCATAATTGTGCAAGCCTAATGATTTGAAGTTTGAGCAAAAAAGTTTATTTGATTCTACTATGAACTAAAAGAGAATGCAAAACTTTTAGCACGAAAACAAAGAAAGCACAAAATAAGGTATTAATCAAAGGCTATCTAAGAGGTGTCAAGTTAAGGTTGACTCAATCCAAGGGTGACTTGAATCCATAGTTGACTTGAACCCATAGTTCACTTTAAAAATGGGTTGACTTCAATTCAATGTTGACTTTAATTAAAGGTTCAGTGCAATAATAGTTGAATTTTACACAAGGGTGACTTCAATCCAAGGGTAACTTTAATCCAAGGATGACTTAACATTACTAAATGTTTAATGTCAATATTAATGTTTATGATTAACACTACTTAATATTAATATTAATGAATATTAACATTATTAATTAAAGTTATAGTACATATCATCTATCTACTTAAAAAAATAAAATTACTATCACAATAAACTAAAAATTTAAATATATTTACATAATCAAGTATATTCATTAATATTAACAATTTAAACATATTTACATAATTAAGTATATTCATTAATATTAACATTATTATTTACCGACTTAACATGTTGTCAATAATGATTATTAACCAAATAAAGTAGGAGACACCCCTTCTATTAAAATAATGTCTGGAACCCATTTTCCTCCATTGTTCATGTCTTCTAAGTAGACCTAAAATATTAATATTCATAGCACTATTCTACTACATGCATCTTAGAAACTCATTTTCAATCAATCCTAGTAGCATTTTTTTATATCATGCCACACCTCTCATTCTCAGTATTGAGAATACACCTCTCATCCTTAGTCTTAATAATATGGTTAAAGTTTGAGGTTGAAAATATTCCAATACAGAAAAGGGCCAAGCCTGAAAAGGCCATCCCATACCCTAGTTTTTTAAAGAAAAGATAGTTTCATTGTAGTGTATTCCAACGGTGATAATACACTTATTGTCAACAATTTGAATAGTTAGTTAATTCTGTTTACCTAATTACCATGTTGTTAATTGTGATTATTAACTAAATAAAGTAAGTGGCGCCCCTTCAATTAAAATAGCGTGTGCAACCAATTTTCCTTCATTGTTCATGTCCTAAAATCTAAATATTCATAATATTATTCTAGTACGTCTACCTTAGACACTCATTTTGTATCAATCCTAGTAGCATTAGCGTTTTGTTATATCATGCCACTATAACACCCCGATTTTGACCCCGTTGCATTAAATGTACATGATGTATATATTGTAAATGATCACGGTGTGTAGCTAAAGGCCAAGGCCCTGCCATTGATCGGTTATGCTATGTTTTGGATTTAAACTTGTCACCGATGGTATATCGGGGCATGCGGCATATATTATGTTTGTCATCATGTAAATATGCATCTATAATTAATTAAATGAACCCGACCAGCTACGATCGCGGCAACTAAAATGAGATAGGGGCATGATTTTCACAAGGATAAGGGTGGGTTGGGAAATTGTAAAACCTTGGCCAATGGGGAAAATACCCATGTGTCTTATTTATTTACCTTACCCAACCACCTCCATTGAAGAATGACTGCTGGTGGTTGAGGCAGTCAATGGCCTTTGGGAGTGGGGTGGCAGGACTGTCAGTCCTCACCCACACTCACACTCCACCAGCAAGAAACACTCACGCTCTTTCTCCACTGCGCATTACCTCCACGATTGTCTTCCTTCCTGAGGGTCTGCTCACATCCACGCACAGGCTTACCTGGTCTCACTCACGCAGACATTCGCTCTCTCCATGACAGTGCTGAAACACTGGTGCACTTCCAATTCGCGTCCTCCCTCTGTTGTTGTTCACCCACGCGCCAGGAAGAACGGTTCGTCCTCACGCAGGGACCATAATCTGTCCATTATCCTCATGCAAATGTATTCTTCTACTTTGGGGGCTCACGCAATGAGCTGGGAGTTGTGCATTTAGATCCACGGTTTTTCCTTGTGAAGGGCCATTCGTGTTTTTAGTCGTGTGTATGTTTCCTTACCAATTCATGGCCTGTACATATGCTTGCCTCTGCCCAGCTGTGAACTTGGTTATTCCTTTCCATCCTTGGACTGTGTAAGTTCCTTGGTGCTTTCATTGTTCAGATTGGGTCGCTGGTTTTCCCCACATGGTTGGTTGTGTTTGCCATGGTCTTCTTTACATTTTGGGGAAACTGTTGCAATTCGCTTGAGAGTCATTTTGGCCACGATAGGGAAAGAATGACTCGGGAATTGTCTTCCCTGTCTTAAGTTGTATCAGCTGATTGATTGCCTGAGTGCAATGGTTGGCCTTCGGACTATGTAGGGAGCAGGGATGGGGGCTTAGTTTTGCTTGACAAACCCGGTGGCTGGAAACCACACAGACAGAGCTAGAGGGCTGGCCTTCTTCTCCATCACCCCTGAATAGCACTGGAAGGGAATGCAGGGCTTGAGGATCTGTGTAGCAGAGAAGGGACCGATTCCTTGTGTTGGGTGTGTTTGGGTGTCTTAGAGTTCAAGCTAGTTCTGGTGTAGGTGTTCTTGGCTCTATAATGAGCTCACCAGCTTAGCATTGAGCCTTTCCCAACTCCTGGATGGCCTGATAAACCCAACTGTGTTGGCTTGGATGTGTTTGTATATTCTTGGCTATGTGTAAGCCTGCTAGTTCCCTTATTCCTTGGAGAATCATGCCCAGCTCGGGGGTGGCAGCGTTGCCGAGAGATTAAGGAGCACGCTGGCCTATGGTTGGGTGGAACATTGCAGCGACGTAGCTGGTTGCGCAATGACTTCTTCATAAGATAAGTGATCTTGTGCATTTTACTTCTGCAACCATATTTTCTGTTAATGAATGTTATGAACATGTTGAATGAATGCTTGTATGAATGTATGATGTTTCCATTGTGTCTGATAGATAATTGCATCTATGCATGATAAATGTTCATGTGTGCATGTTTCTACCTCAATATGTTTGCTTCAGCATTCTATTTTAGCATTTTTATGCATGTACATGTTCATGGGGCTCTTAGCCCGGGTGGTTTAAGCTTGGAGTCGCGTCCTCTTCACCGGTCGGAGGCATGGGGATGTGAAAGAATGGTATCAAAGCTCATGTTGCAGCATGGGCCTGCATGAGCCATGATGGATTTAGTGATAGGGGTTGTATTTCATTCTACTCAGCAGAATGAAGTGAAAGACAAATTTTTCTAAGTGCTGAACAGTCGAACAGATTAGAGGAACAGACTTCCTCTATAGCGGAAGAGTTAGCAGTTTCCCGTCCACCGTTGCGGAAGTCCAAACCGTTAAGTCTTCCAACGGGGAAGAAAATCGTAGAAATTTCTAAGTGTTGGGAAACCATCGGAGGGATTTAGTTGATGAGCGTCCGCCGTTGCGGATGGCGAAACAACTACGCATCCGACGGGAAAGTCCTCCGATCACCGACACGTCAAAAGGGTTAATGCTCTAAGTTAGTTCACCAATCAGAAGAGTTGGAGAAGTAAACTTTCGCCATTGCGGAAGCCAAAATCCCTAAGGCTTCCGATGATAAAGACCTCCGACGCCGCAAGAAAAACTTAAAATTTTTCTAAGAAATCCGCGGCCATCGGAAGGAATTCGTCTTTGTTATTCCGCCGTTGCGAAAGTCAAAGTCATTATCCGGCTGATGGGGAATGAGCGCCGATGCCGATTTGGTTGCGCCACCGATCGGAAGAAGGTGGGGTTTCATGCACTGCCGTTGTGGAAGCCAAAACACTAAGGCTTCCGACCAGAAAGGCCGTCAAAGCTGAAAGTTTAAAAATTGTTCTAAGTGTCGATCGGAAGAAGTTAGTATTTGGCGTTCCGCCGTTGTGGAAGCCAAAGCCTTAAGTCTTCCGACGGGGAAAAGTTCTGACTACCGATGCCAGTCAAAAATAATTTCACCAATCGGAGGAAGATATTGTTTTCTATGCCGCCATTGCGGAAGGAAGAATGGTTCCGAAAGCCGCCGATACGGAAGAAAGAATGGTTCTGAGAGCCACCGTTGCGGAAGGAAGAATGGTTCCAAAAGCCACCGTTGCGGAAGAAAGAATGGTTCCGAGAGCCGTCGTTGCGGAAGGAAGAATGGTTTCGAGAGCCACCGTTGTGGAAGGAAGAATGGTTCTGAAAGCCGCCGTTGTGGAAGGAAGAATGGTTTCGAGAGCTACCATTGTGGAAGGAAGAATGGTTCCAAAAGCCGCCGTTGCGGAAGGAAGAAAGGTTCCGAAAGCCACCGTTGCGGAAGAAAGAATGGTTCCGAGAGCCGCCGTTGCGGAAGGAAGAATGGTTTCGAGAGTCGCCGTTGTGGAAGGAAGAATGGTTCCAAAAGCCGTTGTTGCGGAAGAAACAATGGTTTCGAGAGCCACCATTGCAGAAGGAAGAATGGTTCCAAAATCCATCGTTGCGGAAGGAAGAATGGTTCCATGAGCCACCGTTTCAGAAGTGTTGATGTG
>LPNX010239181.1:0-22572 GCA_001517045.1 Pseudotsuga menziesii | reverse complement strand
ATGAGGACAAGTGTAATGAGCTACAGGTGAAGAATACTTCTCTTCAGGATGAGCTGCTAAGTGAGAAGACTGCAAATGTTGTCTTTGTGCAGAGAATAGCCTTGCTTGAGAAGCAATGTGAAGATGCAACTGCAAGTGTAGCTTCATCTTCGTTCTCTAAGTTCTCAAAAGAAGAACTCAAGGAATTAGCTCTCAAGACTAATCAAGAGCATTATGGGTTAATCAGTGAATTGTTTAAAACTATGGATAGTATTTTTGAGACTCATCTTGCTTTTGATAAGATGTATGTTGCTCTTGAAGATCAGGTAGACAGAAGGGAGAAAGCTTATAAAGCATATGATGATGTTCTAGATTGGCAAAGATACATGAAAGATAGGCTAGAAAACATCACTATTCTTAGTAGTTTCCAGCTGAAGAAGGCCAGAACTATTTTACGTGGTTGGGAAGATCTAAATGAAACAATTGGTGTAGCTATTAAGAAGGCGCAGGCTATCTGTGGAAGGAGGTGGTATGCTGCTGACAATTTAATGGATACTTTGTGTTTTCCTGTAATGAGTCTCATCGAGAATGCATTCCCGCCGAAACTCATGATTGAATAGGTTGAACAACAGCGAGATGAAGCAGAAGATAAGATCCAAGGGCTTAATCATATCAGCATTGATGGTGTGGATCAATTAATAAAACGGTCATTTGCTATTGAAGGGAAGATCCATATCTACATTCATATTTGGCATAAATTAGCGAAGAATGAAATAGAAGATCACAAATGTGATGCCCAACTTGGACTTGAATCTGCTAACTATCCCAACTTAGATGAGTTGTTGGAGATATGGAAAATATGGAGAGATTTTCTTGGGTATTAGCTTTGTTTGGGTTTTTTTATCCCATTTTGAAGGGAATTGATTCTTTTGTAATAATTATTTCAAGGGTAGACTTCAAATGTATTAAGGGACTTTTGGAAGGGGAAAGATTTGGACAAGAGACTGAAGATACCTCTGTGTACTTGAGGTTTATGTAATTCCTTACAAAGCTTGATTTAATACAGTAATGATATCATTTCACGTCGCTTGTTATTGATTTAATTAAATTTCTTTAACAGATCATGATTTTTCCTGTTTCAGATGCATCAATATCGCTGGTGGTTCTTTTCAATTGATAAATGCATTTATTTATAACTATAATTTATCTATGTTACTGATTCGTGTATTGATAAAGTTTAAAGAATTTCTTCTTTTAAAAGTCTTCATCTATTTCTGCAAATGATTCAGCAGTGAAGTTAGAAACATAACAAACATGTTGGTTTTTCAATTAACATGCATACATGCAGGTTAGTCTTGAATGATACAATCTTAAGTCGTTGTCAGTTGATTTTTATTAATTGGTTGTGAGTTAAGTGATAAGTTAATAGTCTCATTTACATTTCTGTTTATTTGGTGAAAATACTTATATGTCTTACACCTCAGGCTGATCTGTAAATCAATTCAACATCCTCTTGAGTAGTTTAGATTTAGATCAGATTTTCCTTTATAGTTAGATTTGAGTTTCTTTTCTTTGCATCACCCATCTCGTTTTCCAATCTGGGAAACAGATCCTTTAGGGATCAAATCCACAAGAGCCAGCGAAGGCTAGAAATATCCGTGCAATATTACTCCACCAAACAGGCTGGGGATAGGATTGTCCTTGCGCAGGACCTTTCGAAGCCCTTCAGTCTAGGTTTTCCCCCTCTGTTGTAAGTCTTAGATACATTTTCAACCACATACACAATTGAGGCTTCAACATCACCGAACTTTTATTGAGTCTAATATTCACCCTCAGTTCAAGTCGAGCAACATCAAGAGTATAAGGTCAGCCTTCACCACCCGCATTTCTGCAATTTGATGAATTCTTAGCCAGAAGTATAAACTCCCAGTTGAGTAATTTTCGTCAGTCGAGAACCTTCAGGTTCCAATCCCTCCTTATGAAGATGTTTTTGAGCTTCAATGATGACGACCCCCAGCTCCCAGAAATGGTTATGACATAAGACATGCACAATGATTATTGCAGGTTCATGGATGTCCTCATGGCACCAGTATATGAGGTCCTCTTCCAAAAGAGGCTACCAAGGGTCCTACCAGAGATGAAAATCCTCTTGCAGTTATCCCCTGAAAGAAGAGTGGGAGATTGGTTTCTCTCGAAGACAATACGGTGATTAGGGTCTATGGGTTTACTCGTCAGCCATCCATCCTGCCGACATTCCTGACACTAAGGATGTTTGCACTAGAGCTAATAAGGAAAAGGCTAACAACTGAAGATGAACACTTTCTAAGCTTCAAGAAGCTTGCAGATCTTAAGTTTCCGTGGGCAGTTGGTCCTTTTACTGTTAAAAGCAAATTAGCCTTGCCAATGCTCGAAAGTTTGCTCAGCGAGAAAGGGTTCGCGATGGAGGCCGCAATTAACTATGACCCTCACCATATCATCTAACAGAAGGCAAGTGAATAAGAGCAATCCATTTGAGCACGTTGAAGTAGAGAGGTTGGTGCAAAAGGAAAATTGGATGAAATACCCTGGAGAGACTAACTCCGATGAAGATATGCCAGAAAATTCAGCCTCCTCTACACAGGCTGGGGGTTCTCCCCAGCAAGACCTCTCCAGCATTGTGGCCGCTGCCACACACATCACCCCTTTGGCTAGCATGTCTGAGAAGGGGAATAAAAGAGAGTACCCATAGGACATGGATGTAGCTGAAGGGGATATGACCAAAACATGCAAGAAGCGAAAAACTGAAGAACCTGATAAACTCGTGCAGAGTGCCAAGGCTAAGGGGAGAAAGAAAACTGTGAAAGTTAAAGGTCTGACTTTTGAAATTCAGGAGTACGCGTTCAACAGTGTTCCTAAAGAGGCAGTAAGTAAGTATAAGTCTAAAGCTGAGCTGTTGGACAAATATAGAGAAGCTAGTGAAAAAGCGTTTGAAAAAAGATTGAAGTTATGCGACGAAGTCAACAAATTGTCGGGCCAGAGTACCTCTTTGGCAACTATCAGAGACCCGACCCAGGGCACATTGAATTTGGCTGTGATCACAAGAGACAAAATAGCTGAGCTAAAGGTAGATCCAAAAAGGGTCCCCAAAGCTGACATGATTCACTTACACCAAAGGATAAGTAACTTCCTCTACACGGATTTGCTCCAAGTTTCCTTGCAAATATCCAAACTAACAGCTGGTAAGAAAAGGGTTGAAGAGATGCTCCGAAAGGAGAAGGTGGAGAACAAGGCTTACCAGACCCAGATCAAGAAGCTCCAAGTAGATATATCGATGGCAGACAGCCCAGGAGATAAAGGTACCGCCACACAAAGGCTACTAAAGGACAAGGAGGGCACAATCCAACTGTTGAAGAAAAAGCTAGACATCCCCGCTACTCGACTTATACAAACTGTTGAATTGACTGAAATTGAAAAAGAGAAGGAGGCCTTAAGCACCGAGCTAACCGACTATAAGGCTAGATTACTCAAGCGGGGAGAAAGGGAGAAACAGTGGAAGAATGATGCAGAGCTCTGGGTCGGAGAAAAACAAGCCTTCGAAGCGAAGCAAGCTGATTTGGAAAGGGAGTTAAAATAATTAAAGGAGAAGGCTCAAGAACAGCCAGCGCCTGTGGCTCAATCGTCTAAGATATCTAGTGTCGACTCCCTCTCCCATGCCATGTCCCAGGTAAGTCTCAAAGCTATAGAAATCACTGGCCTAAGAAAACAGAATCAGGACCTGATGGACATGGCTAATGTCAAAGAAGGATTGAGAAAGAAGTTGGAAGAGGATTGTAAAGAAATGGAGGATAAGAACGACAAATTAACGAAACAGGCTTTGGGCCAGGCAGCTCTTATAAGGGCAAAACACCTCATCTGGGACATGGTAATAGTAGAAGCAACCAAAGTACGACCATACTTGGATTTTATCCAAGATAAGGAAAGCACCATACATGCGGCCAAAAAACACATCCAGACAGCGAAGCTGGACCTGCACAAAAGGCCCTTGGACACAGCTGAAGGCGCAATCAGTTTTCTGAACAGCTTGACGAACGAAGACATCAGATGAGGAAACATCCGGGATAGGATTCCAATCATCACATGGGCCAGAAGAGTGGTTCACAAACACCGCCACTTAAAGATGGTCGAGGAAAAATGGAATTTCATGCGCAAACAAGCCGACGACTTTGATGCGTTGTTTAAACCTTTGGTCCAAAGGGGGATCCCTTTCTTCTGGGAAGAAAAGGGACCAATGCTATCCTCGAAATAGTATTATGACAGATTGGTCGAGTGTAGGCAAGAACACGGGCAATTCGAAGACATGGCCCAGCAGTCACTTTCAAGAAAAAGCGTGGTTGAAAAATTGTCTGGTGAATTCAAATTATTATTTGATTTCAAGGTTTTGTGCACAAGGTTACCAACTCCTTCCTATCTGGAGAACCTAGAGCTCGGAGTATTAGAGAAAGAAATGGTAAAGTTGGAGATACCAACGGCTAACCAATGGAAAGTGATTAAAAACTACAGCAAGTCCGAACACAAGTTACACCAAGGATGATGGGCTCTAACCGCAATCAAAACCAAAGATACAGGTGTGAAATAATCAGGCGAGCCATTATTTTGAAGATGTAGCATCTCTTGAGGTCCAGCAGAGGTGTTACCCTCATCACTTTCTGTTTTATGCCACCCATGGGAAGATGCCACGATACAGTTTATTGAGAATTTGTTGCCAATTTTGTAACTAATTTTGGCCATGTTTCGAGGTTGCTCTCGAGGGCCCAAACACTATAAATATGCTCCTCACAGAAGGAGAAAGGGTTGTTGTTGGTTGGAACCTATTGGGCTATTGTGTTTGTGATATTTTGATCTATTTTTAATACAAGTTACAGAGTCGAATGTTGGTTATTTGAATGCAAGAATTCTTGTGTATTTCTCAATTACAGCCTGTGGTTTTCTTTTCCTTATGTGCATGTGCTTCCTATTATCTCTTTACCTTCTGTTTTCTTCATGTCATATACTTAGTGTATAATGGTTTGGAATTCATACTCATATGCTCCGGCCATTGTCTCTGATATCCACCAAACGTTTCCTCCAAAATTGGTGTAGAATTCATCCCTGCGGTGCTCTACACTAGTGGACTGTCATCATTCTGCATTTCCCACCAGACCCAAAACATATCAACCATGATCGAAGTACTACCTTTCTCTTGCAAGCATTTTCTATGCAAACTGCTATGTTTTCTTGGTATTTGTAACTCCATAGCCCGATACGTCTTTATCCTGCTCTCAACCACCAATATTTAATATTCAATCTGTGACAATATAATCTAGCCTTGTTATGTATTTGTGAGAGATCCCTCTTTGGATTCAGAGGAGCCAACTCCCTTTCCTAAAGCAGTTCTGTTGTTACCTCGGGGTCCGCCTTCCCACAACCGTGGGTGCAATTATGAGTGCTAACAAATGCCATAGAATAACACTCGCTTGGGAGTGGTCCTAGGCTTAGTGGTAAGGATGCTCTATGATGAGTCCTCACGGACATCATAGCATAACACTTGCATGGAGTGGTCCTAGCTCTAACAGGCTGAGGATGTCCTACGATGAGGATCGACATCTAGGTGCGGTCGAGATCTGAAGTTGCAGACAATACTCTTGTATGGAGAGTATGCCTACATGTATGTGTAGATGTCGTAGCATGACACTCACTCAGGAGTGGTCCTAGCTCTAACAGACCGAGGATGGTCTACGTTGAGTCCTTACGGACGACAAGGCCTACATGTAGGTGCGGTCGAGATCTACATTCAATTGTAGACGATTCAATTGTTCGATACTATGGACCCTCCTCATTAAGGGGGAGTAGGCTGATGGAGTATTGCATCATCCTTGGACCTATGTCCTAAAGTGATACAGATTTATCATCTCGCAAAGAGATCATGTGTACTGCAGGTAGCATGGCAGTGAAGGATCGAGAAGATCGAAGTGTTGCTGCAAAGAATCGAGAAGATCGAAGTGTTGCCACAAAGGATCGAGAAGATCAAAGTGCTGCTGCAAAGGATAGAGAAGATCGAAGTGTTGCTGCAAAGGATCAAGAAGATCGAAGTACTACTGCAAAGGATCAAGAAGGTCGAAGTGCTGCTACGAAGGATCGAAAAATCGAAGTGTTGCTGCAAAAGGATCAAGTGATCGTGTGATGTAGATTGAAGAGTAATTGTTCTAGTTACCGATTGTGAAAACTTCCTATGACATATAGATGTATTACATCGATATTGTTGAAGATACTCTCTCTCGTTACTCCTATAGTCCATGATGATGTTGTTAGTGGAATAACCTTCTCGTTAAGGGGGAGTGATGAAATACTGTAACTTCAAAGGATATTCTAAATCTATTTTACTGATGTAACCCAAGGGAGATGTTATTATTCCCCTATCGGGATGTTACTATTGTAATTGATCATCATAGAGTCATGAGGTAAAGCCTCCATTGTAAATCGGGTCATTAGTACCTCAATGAATAATATAAAGTATTGTTTTGAGTCTTCCTAGGTGAAGCCGGCCCAGTCAGTTAAGTGGGGCCGACTTGTCTAGGATAAAAGTTGACATAATGTGTATAAATAGAGGAGTTGTGTTCCTCATTATAACACACACTCACTCATTTATGTAGCACATAGGAGAGGGAGAGAGACAAAACAGCAAGGAGGAGAATACATGTTTTGGGGTTATATCTTATACATCTTATATAGAGGAAGTTTTGTTGGGTTTTCTTCCCCTTTAGGGTTTCCCAGGATAAATATTGTGTCTATCTTGTGATTGTGTTTCTTTCAGTGATTCTACATATGTTAATGTTGTGAATTTGGATTGAACACTAATGATATCTAGTATAGCATATGAAATCTTAACAATACTTATCCAAGCCATTCTCTTCTAGGATAAGAGAAATTCTATACTTCCATGCTCAGAAGTTGTCAGCTCTTTCAAGCTTGTCCTCAAGCTTGGTTTGATTCAACATTTTGATACGAGAACCTCAAATGGAAATAACAAGGAAATAGATCTTACCAATCTGAGATGCCCAAACAATTCCTTGATATGGTTGATCTAGGGTTCCACATAGAAACCCTAAATTTTCAAACTTAGAATCTTGAAATTTTGTCTGGATAGAAAGATGCACCTCCTTGAGGCGAATTGTCTAGTGAGGTCCTTTTCCAAATTTTGTGGAGGAAAACTCAAAAAAAACTTGATGCCGTAGTTCTTCCCTGTAGTGTCCCATAGTAAAAAATTGAAACTTCTTCAAACTTGAATCTTTTTCCAACAAAAGACGTGCCTCCTTGAGGCGAGTTAACCTAGCCTTCTTTCCTGGAAAGTTTGTGGAGAAAATTACTAGAACTTGGAAGCCCTAGTTTCCATAGCTGCACAGTGCCTTCTTTCATAGTGGCTCCGATACCATGTTAGAGTTTGCACTTTAATTCAAATATGCTAGATCTTTAATCTAATACAATAGGATCACTGAAAGATAGACAAGCACAGCATAAAAGAAAGACACAAAGATTTTATCTTGGGAAACCACAAGAGAGAAAACCCAACAACTTCTTATGTATAGATTCGTCACTTCGTAATGTCAGACAGAGATAGAAACCCAAAGATAAGATGTCTTTCGCAGCTTCTTCTTCTTCTTCCCCAGCGAACTTGTCTTTCTCTCTCTCTTGGAGAGAACTTGCTTGTGATTGCAGTGTGTCCAAATAAGGGAGAGTGCATCCCTATTTATATTCTTCAAGTGTGTGACCTAGGATTCCAACAAGGATGACTTCTTAGCCTCATTGGGTCGAACTCTCCTAGGAAGACTCAAAAATATATTTTATAATATTTCTCTTGGCAACTATTTCCCCGACTTAAAATAGAGGTTTTACTTCGACTCTTACATGACCACTTACATTAATGACTTTTCCGATCGGAGGGAAAACATCTCCAAAAGGAGGTACAATAAAAGTACAATAAAATATAATAATAATAATACAACAAATATACAAAATAATATCTTTCGAAGTTACATTTTCAACAATTGTATGCATCATACTCACCTCAATTAGGCTTAAGGGGGGGTGTTGGTGTACATGCAGACATTTGGGCTCACTTGAGACCCTTTTTTCCTTGATTTTAGGAACAAATGTGCCCTCATCTTTTCTAGGGAATAATGCACCTTTCATGCGCATTGTCACCCAATTGACTTAGGTAAGTACACCTCTCTTATATGTTATGGACCAGTTAATTAAGCTCAACCAATTATCTAGCCTCTCTAAGCAAATGTGTGCAAGTTGACACCACTTGATCAGTCATGCCAAGTTAACTAGCATCACTCAGCAATTGTAAGCTTGTTGACACCACTTAGCCAATCAAAAGCTCAATTAACTCCATCATGAGAGCCACATGGCCATGCAAGGGTGCACTCTCTCTATGTCATGCATGCAAGAGTGAATTCATTGGAGTGTGCACTCAATTAAGCCTAGCTAGGACACATTCTCTCATGTATTACACTTTATTAAGCCTAGCTAAGGCGCATTAGCTTATATAAAGGACTAGTCATGAGCTACTAGGAAACCATGTGATGGAGCTTCATAATAAATTTGCAATACACACCATTGTTTTCTTGGTGTTGATATGCTTGATGTTGAAGACAGTCACAAGGATGCAGAAATAGTTGTACGCTAAGATGGATTAATTACTTGTGCGCTAGACTTACATGCAATGCATTTTCATATTCAAAAGAAAATTTGATTATACCCTTACAATCCATTTTGGGTAAAATAAGTTTTCTTCCATTCTTACATGGTTTCTTCACTCTAAATTCTTTCTTTCTTTTCATGTTCCATTCCTACCCAGATTAATATACTACATGCAGTAATATATTTGTCGATGAGATAACGGCCTCCTATCATGGTTTATTTCTTGCTCAAACTTCTATGACAATGCAATAATCTATTTTCTAGTGACATAAAGAATCATTGGAACTCTTTTATCAATAAAGTTCAAGTTAAAACGCCACCTCTTCTCTACCAAAAATATGGGTGTGGCCTAAGAAAGGCATTTGCTCTACATCAAAAGATCTAGATTCAAACCCCAACACCCGTCATAATATTTTATTTGTATAAAGATTTGGATTTGCTATAAATTTCTTTGTTTATTGTTTTTATTTAAATTGGGACAAAATACAATCTAAGTGGTGTTAAAAAAGCAACAAGGAATGTCTTCTAGCATTGCACGAGTCCTTGCATGCTAGAGAGACATTAAACTGGAAGCCAAATCTATTAAAGTAATTTTCCTAAGTTTTGACTTAGGAAAATACTTGAATTATTCTAATTTGATTTTGGCTTTAATGGAATCTCATTATTAAAGTGAAAAGTGAAATATTTAAGTGATGGTTAATCTAACATTCTCACCAGAGGATCTCATCCACAGATCCATAGTGAGGGTTAGGGTTTTCGCTTAGCCAATAAAGTTAAAAGGAGATTTGGTGGAGGGGACACGTACGTACACAGGTACACAGACAAGATACAGACAGGGAGAAGTCAGATGGAGGCATTTGCAGAAAAGGCGGAGGAGCATCTACACGACAAGTTCACTAAGCCAAACCAATACCGTATAGATCGCACAGAGGAGTAGCATGACACGCAGCAGGCAATGTCGCACAGTACCATACTGATCTATATTGTTGACGTCAACAACCGCACGGATTATGTATAGTAGGTCGTATCATTGACGCAGGGTCGTACAGCTGCGCAAAGCAGCAGTGCTTTGTTGTTGGGTTGCTCGGTGATTTTGTT
This sequence comes from Pseudotsuga menziesii, assembly GCA_001517045.1. Taxonomy (NCBI): domain Eukaryota; kingdom Viridiplantae; phylum Streptophyta; class Pinopsida; order Pinales; family Pinaceae; genus Pseudotsuga; species Pseudotsuga menziesii. Next base: position 12,774 of record LPNX010239181.1, on the reverse strand, counting down.
GAGGTTTTCAGTTTGCCAGGTTGGGTGTATTTTACCTGCTGGTTGTAAAAAATCCATATCTTGATAATATAAATTTCATATCTAACTGTTGCACCAGTTTTCCCATCTTGGGTTTTTTCGGGGGTTTCCATACCCAAAATAATAGTGTCTATATTGTGAATGTTTCTCAGTTTTTATATCCTGCTGCAGACTAGTAAAGAAGTTCATGTGTGGTTATCTCAGTAAACAAATTAAATATATTGTTTAGCCCTAGATTGAGCTTTAAAGGAAAATTTACACAGTATCAGAGCTCTGGTGAACTAAATCTAAGAGATTTGCAGCAGCACTGATAGATCAAGGGCAGGTCTATTTGAAGAAACAAACCTAGATTGCAGATCTAGGGTTTGACATGTACACTTCAGTATGGTCGTACAGTTGAGAGTTGAGGATAGACTACAGGGGGCTCAAAACTTTCCTACATGGAAAGAAAGGATCACAAGGATCCTGGATGTTAGTGATGCAGAGGAGCACATTGACTCCACGAAGGTTGCGCCCACAAATTCGGCAGATTTGTTAGCTTGGGAGAAGATAGATTCCAGAGTCATGTTGATCATCTTGGATGGGGTGAAGGACCACATAGTCCCTCACCTTTCCAAGAATAAGACCGCATCAGAGATGTGGAAGCCTTTGGAAAGTCTGTACCAGAGCAAGAATGAAAACCATAAGATGGTGCTGCAAGAGAGGATGCGTAGTACCAAGATGGCCAAGGGAGGAGTGGTGCCTTATCTCACAAGGTTCGCATAGATCAAAAACGAGCTTGAAGTTGTTCGCTCTAAAACTGAGAATGAGGAGTTAGTTCGTATAGCCCCCAATGGCTTCTCTAAGCCATGGGACACCTTTGTCAAGGGTTTTGTGGCTAGGGAGAAGCTCTCTAATTGGTAGAGATTGTGGGATGTCTTTGTGTAGGAGAAGACCCGCATGGGTCAAGGATCAGCTCATCCAGCAGTGTCCCACAGATTGTGGATGAGGAGGCTCTAGCCATGACAAAGAAGAGCAACGATAAGGCAAAGAGGAAAAAGAGTGGTAAGAAGAACCTTGACATGTCAAAGGTCAAGTGTTTTATCTACCACAAGCAGGGACACTTTGCCTCCCAGTGCCCAGACAGGAAGAAGCAGAGCAACACTTAGATGGTCGGATCTGTAGTGGTGGAGGATTTCAACAAGAACTTCAATGAGGAGTTTTGCTTGATAGCTTGCATGGCAAGCACCACAGGTAACAGTATCTGGTACATCGACAGTGGAGCATCTAGTCATATGACTGAACAGAAAAGGTTCTTCAAGGAATTGTAGGAGGGTGGAACAGGTATCCACATTGAGTTGGGTGATGATGCGCGTTATCAAGCGCAAGGAGTTGGCACTGTTTCATTTCAAAGGGAGTTTGGAAAACCCCTCGGTTTTGCAAATGTGTTATATGTTTCGGGGCTGACCAAGAACCTCATATCAGTCTCCACTCTGGAGGACAATAGATTTCAGTTGAAATTTCAAGACCATAGAATGTATATCAGGGCCAAGGGGTCAAATAGAAGCTTGGATCAGGTGATTGGGATCAGGAGCGGGAATGTGCATAGACTACACTTTGAGCCTGCAAAGGCCCTAGTGAGCAGCAGCAGTAGTCAGGGTGAGTTGTGGCATAGGAGGATGCCACACTTACACCATGGAGCATTGAGGCACTTGAGACAGGTAGTCATTGGAGTTCCTCGGGTACAGGAGGAGAAGCATATCCACTGCAAGGGTTGTGCGTTGGGAAAGAACATCGGGAAGCCTTCCGCACAGAGTGAGCACAAGTCGAAGGATCCCTTTGACTTAGTGCATTCGGATGTTTGCAGAACTATGAGTGTCCATTCTTTCAGTAGTTACAGTGACTGCATGACCTTCATCGATGACTATTCTAGGAAGACCTGGATCTATTTCCTGAAGGCCAAGTCAGAGGTCTTTGAGAAGTTTCGAGAGTTCAAGACTCTCGTTGAGAACCAGACAAGACGGAAGATCCATGTTTTGAGAGAGGACAATAGGGGAGAGTACACCTCAAATGAGTTCTTAGAGTATTGTTCAGCAGAGGGGATCAAGAAGGAGCACGTTATGCCTCGTACCCCACAGCATAATGGAGTGGCAGAGCGAAAGAACAAGACTATGGTAGAAGCACCCAAGGCCATGCTATTTGATTAGGGATTACCACTATTCCTTTGGGTCGAGGCATACGGGACTATAATATACATTCAGAACAGGTGTCCCCATGCAGCTTTAGGGACGAAGACACCCGAGGAGGTCTTCATAGGCACTCAGCCAGATGTTAGTCACATTCGCATATTTCAGAGTGTCTGCTATTGTCACATTCATCCTAACACTAGGAATAAGTTGGACCCTTCTAGAGAGAAGGGGTTACTTGTTGGATACATCAAGACTTCGAAGGCATACAGAGTATACATTCCTACTCGCAAGAGGATCATTGTGAGTAGGGATGTCCAGTTTGATGAGGACAGGGCCTTGCGGAGATCTATGGACTTACCAGCAAAGCAGCAGCCATCACAAGTTTCGTGGGTCAAGTTGGAGGAGCCAAATGTACATGTACAGGTACAGACACATGGCACAGGTTCTGGTAGTCAGAGGAAGTCAGGTGGACAGGATCATTTAGTCATTGACTTATAGGATGAGCCGCAGTAGGAGAGGGACATCCAGCAGTCGCAGCAGGCAGACACTAAGCCAAGGCCTAAGTGGTTTACATCCACAGTTAAGGATTCCAAGCAGGTTGATCGTCCACAGATCTCCATGAGGCGGAGCAAACCACCAAAGAGACGCAGTTATATGGCACTGATGACAAAGTTGATCAACTCTGAACCTTCCAGTTTTGAGGAGGTTGCACAACATCATGTGTGGAAGGAGGCCATGGTTGAGGAGTATGGCTCAATCATGAAGAATCAAGTATGGGAGGTTGTGCCAAGACTTGAAGGTAAAAAGGTGGTAGGATCCAGATGGATCTACACGATAAACCTTGTAGCAGACGAAAGAGTGGAGAAGAATAAGGCGCGCTTCATGGCTAAGGGGGTTTCACAGAAGGAGGGTATTGACTATGAGGAGATCTTCGCCCATGTTGCCGGGTATTCTTCTATTCTGACCATTATCTCTTTAGAAGCAAAGATGGGTTGGTGAGTCCATTAGATGGACGTCAAGACTGCCTTCCTCAACGGAGTCATAGAGGAGGAGGTATATATTTAGCATCCATAGGGGTTTGATGTGGAGAACAGGGAGACGTATGTATGCAGACTGCATAGAGCTCTTTATGGGCTCAAGCAGACACCTCGAGCATGGTACTCGAGGATAGACAACTATCTACAGGAGATGGGATTTCAGCGGAGTGAGGCTAACCACAACCTATATTTCTTGACAGGTGAGGTGCCTCTCATACTGGTCTTATATGTAGATGATCTCTTTCTTACAGGAGATGAAAGGTTGATTGCAGACTGCACGTCCAATCTTGCAGTTGAGTTTGAGATGAAAGACCTTGGGTTGATGCATAACTTTCGAGGCTTGGAAGTTTGGCAGAGAGATGGGTGCTTCTTCATTGGATAGGGGAAGTATGCAATAGAGATCTTGAAGAGATTCAGGATGGAGGATTGCTAACCTATAACCATACCTCTAGTTTCCAACTTGAAGAAGATTGATGCATCAAGATCAGACGGATTTGATCCTACCTTGTATCGCTAGCTTATCGGATCGCTTATGTATATGGTCAACACACGGCCAGACATTAGTTTTGCGGTCAACTCTTTGAGCCAGTTTATGGTGGACCCTCGGAGAGTCCATTGGACGGCTGCAAAGCACATACTTCGCTACATCAAAGGTACAGTGGAGTATGGATTGGTTTATGAGAGCAAGGGGACTTTACAGTTAGCAGGCTTCATAGATGTTGACTAGGCAGGATGTGTAGATGACAGGAAGAGTACTTCACGTTGTTGTTTCAGCATTGGGTCAGGGGTTATGTCTTGGTTCAACAGGAAACATAAGTCAATTGCATTGAGCTTGGCAGAGGATGAGTACATGGCAACCAATTTGGCTACTTGTGAGGGTATGTGGCTGAGGAAGTTACTTTCAGGGTTGTTCGAGTGTGAGCTAGAGGCTACAGTAGTTCATTGTGACGATCAGAGTGGCATCAGGCTATCTGAAAATCCAGTGTTCCATAACCAGAGCAAACACATAGACATCAGGTACCACTTCTTGAGAGATTGTATTCAAAGAGGAAGCATTCAGTTGGAGTACATACAGACAAATGAGCAGGTGGCAGACATTTTCACCAAGGCACTTTACAGACACAGTTTTGTGAAGTTCAGGGATAAGTTGGGGTTGCTACCGAATCCCTTCCTCGTTGAGAGGAACTGTTAAAAAGCAGCAACAAGGAAGGTCTTCTAGCATTGTATATGTCATTGCATGCTAGAGAGACATTAAACTGGAAGCCAAATCTATTAAAGTAAGTTTCCTAAGTTTTGACTTAGGAAAATACTTTAATTATTCTAATTTGATTTTGGCTTTAATGAAATCACTTTATTGAAGTGAAAAGTGAAATATTTAAGTGATGGTTAATCTAATCTTCGCCATTGATTCTCACCTGAGGATCTCATCCATAGATCCATGGCGAGGGTTAGGGTTTTCGCTTAGCCAATAAAGTTAAAAGGAGATTTGGTTGAAAGGACACGTACACAGGCACACAGACAAGATATAGACAAGGAGAAGTTAGACGAAGGAGTTTGCAAAAAAAGAGCAGCTACACAACAGGTTCACCAGGCCAGATCAAGACCGTACAGATCGCATAGTGGAGCAGCGTCACACGCAACAGGGGTGTTGTACAGCTATCGTACAGTACCGTATGTATCTGTACTACTAATGTCAACAACCGTATGGACTCTGTACAGTCGGTCGTACTGCTGACACAGGATTGTGCCGCTGGGTCGTACAGTTGTGTAGAGCAGCAATGCTTTGCTGCTAGGTTGCTCGATGATTTTGCTAAGGGTTTCAATTTTCCAAGTTGGGTGTATTTTACCTGTTGGTTGTAAAAATTTCATATCTTGATAAATAAATTACATATCTAACCGTTGCACCAGTTTTCCCATCTTGGGTTTTTCCAATGGTTTCCATACCCAAAATAATAGTGTCTATATTGTGATGTGATGTTGTGAATGTTTCTCAGTTTTTATATTCCGTTGCATACTAGTAAAGAAGTTCATGTGTGGTTATTTCAGTAAACAAATTAAAATATTGTTTTGCCCTAGTTTGATCTTTAAAGAAAAATTTACAAGTGATTGTGGCCTTTAAGGCTCCTAAATATTTGAACCGGGCTCTGATACCAAATGTAACAACCCATTTTTATTGGTAGATTTTAAACCTACTTGAATGGCAGATTCCTTGAGAAAAATGTCATAAAAGAAATAACCTTTCTGATGTCTAATCAGATGCAAAGCCCTTAAGAAATCAGTTAACAATTCTAATGCCTCTCAGATTACTAGTAGGAAATAAAAACTGTAATCTAAAGAGAAGAATTTATATTTGCCTAATTGATGACCAACTTAACCAATTTTGCATGTAGACCTTGTCCTCAATTATTCACCAACTCTTTTATCCGCTACAATATTTGTGGGGACAACTCTCCACCCAACCAACCCCCAGCAAAAGTTGAGGCCTCCAAGCACTCAACAATTAACCATTTGTCAGACCAAGTGAGACATTTTTCTTTCCTCTATCAACCTCTATACAACAATCTCCTCCTCCTTGGCCTTTCTCTCAACAGGTGCACTCACAAACAACATAAAATTAATACAAACAAGCAATCAAACCCCAAAGTCAACCAGCAAGGCTAGAGCCCCCACCTCTTGGTCTTGCCTCCTTTTTATTACTCATTTTTCATATTTCACTCACTTTCTTAGTGTTTGCATGAATAGCACTTGTCATCCATGCACCTAAACTAAATTACAATGCATATTCCTTTTTATTTTTATATATTTATTGACATTTTTACCACTACCATATGTTATTTATACTTATACTAATGTCCAATACTGGAGTGTTACAAGGCATCCCTATCAATATAAGAGGATACATTAAGAATCCCTTATCAAAGTTTTATTTATGTCCTTATAGTTGACTTCTTTATAAATGTTGGCTCTTAATCTATCTTGAATTCTAGCATGGGTTTTAGGTAGTCTTTTCCCTAAACTTCCTCTATAATGTCTAATTCCATTTCATCTTCAAAAGAGATGCCTATTCTAATCCCTGTGTGTGTGTCCAGGACCCCAAAGAATCATGAAAGATGCATGTATCCATGTGTTTTGGTCAACTTTTATATATTCATTTTGGCTGCAATTGGCAAAGTTAATCATGAAAGATGCATGTATCCATGTGTTTTGGTCAACTTTTATATATTCATTTTGGCTGCAATTGGCAAAGTTTTATGAGCCAATGCTGGGAAACTCAACTGCAAATGGATGGAGTGTAAGGATTTGACTCAGACTCTACAAAAATTGACAGACATGTGTTCCTGCAAGTTTGACTCACTGACAAAATCCAAGTCAAGAACAAGTTAACACAGCTTGCGATATGGCAAAGCAAAGTTTGACTTGAGAGGAATTGATAGACCTACAATTTTTGCAACCATGTGTGAGCAACCAATACCCTTTTAGTTTGTTATTATGTATTGATTTTGAATTTAATTTAGTCTATTACATTCGTCATTTTTTGCACATTTAAGAATAAAACTTTATTTGTGAGATTATTTATGAATTAAGACTATTCAAACATCATTTCTGTCCTATTAAGCTTTTCAAGTGGTTAGAATGTTTCATATATCATTTGGGTCTGTAGTTTTAGCAGTTTTCCGTTGTAAATTCCTCGTAGCAATAAAGTGATATAAAGGTTCAGTTTTTACTTATCAACAGTTTTAAAAAAATGCTAAAATAACCAGGCACAATGACTAAAATGTAATTGTTAAACCTTTCAACGGATTTTGACTTGCATGCGCAAACCCCAATTATTTATATAAGATCCACGTTAGGTGTCACTCTTACAAACATTAAGGACCTACTTGTTTGTTTTGTAAGACATCATGCAGACTCGTGACATGTTCCATTTGATGCTGATAACTGAACTACAGTCTCGTTTTAACATCAACCCCACTCATGCATGTATGTAAACCAGATCAGAGAAGCACACTAGCACCTTTAAACAACATTAATATCAGAGTGAGGGGAAGTCATCATATCAACCTGATCACTTAAACTTTGGAGATGTTTACTTAACTTTAAAAACTTCTATTGTGTGTATAATTCATAACCATGACTTTTCAAAAATCTCTATGAAGTACTTCTCTTTCCAAGCAATTGCACAGACCTGCTAAAACAGGAAAAAATACAATGAGATCGCAAATCTTTTCAAAGCTCCATCAATTTCTCTAAGGTAAGAGAGAGTTTGGAAATGCTCCATGATGTTGGTGGTCCCAGCCTTGGAACCCTATAAAGCATGATTTCAAAAATTATAACATTGTGTGAAAAGTTAAAACGTGAAATAAGGCATTCAATTCAGCCTTTACAAATAGACTTTCGGATGTAAGCAAGTCTAGTAAGCCCATAAATACCAGATATCAATTCTTTCTGTGAAGTTTGACAAAGAAAAACCTGTTCGTCAACAGTAGGCAAAGGAAATTAAGGACTGCCGATGCAAATTGCACTAGTTATGAAAGTTTAAATTTTTGTTTACGCTACAATGGCTGAGGTGAAATGATCAAACCATTATGTCTCACCATCTCAGAATAAATTATAATTATTAGTAACTGATGGAAAACAAAATATACCCTAATAAGACAATCTTCATGCTTTCCACTATTGACATTATATTCTCGTTAATGATTTAAAGCAAATGTCAAAAGAAAGAAATTATATCTCCATCCTTCACAGAATCCCAGCCAGTTATAAACATATCTTGGAAATGGTGAATTTAAAGATTATAACCATATGTACCTTACCATTGATCATGTTCAAAAACACCTTCCCTATAATCTTCAGAGACAGTTTTATTCTGTTTGAAAAAACTTGAATGTAAACAAAAGCTGTCGTTGTGATCAACATACAGATGATTCCCTGTATGATATATATATTCTAGGTAACATAGAAACATGTTGGGCACTTCCACTCAGTCTAAAGATGGACGCAGGGTAAAACCTAGATTATTCAGGGCACAAGGCCAGATCAACAACTCATGAATAGATCATACATAGCTCATTAACACTCAGCCCACTAAGAGCAACATGTTACAAAGTGGGATTTGAACCCAGGTGGAGAGGGTGACAATTTTCCTCACAACCACTCAAGCTACAACCAATTGACAGCCTGTATTGATATATATGTGCATATGTTGAGATATATATGATCATCAAAAACCAAAACTACCAGACTCGACTCAGAGAAGAAAAGCTCAAGTTTTATTTTATTTTTCCTTGAAAATAAATCCCTTGGGCATTTTCCCTCATTCCAAGGATGGTAACCAGTGTAAAGTGGGTGGCATAGGCTTGGTGCACCTAAACCCATGGGAATAGAACTGGGGATTTGCAGTGTGCCAGATTACTGGCAATATCCTGGCAACAGTGCCACTAACCTATTGAGCTAACTCTTGGGGGAGGAGGAAAGCTCAAGTTGATTCCAAACTTTAAAATTAAAAAACAAAAAAGAAATTCATATCGGGTCAATTCTATTTTGCTCTACTGGGGTGTAAGTCACAAGGTCCAGTGAATCTTATCTATGAGCCTTGAGGCTTGAAATTCGTCGAATCTCAAAAAAAAATTGAAATTCATTAGGGTTCACTGAATTTCAAAGGTGAATTTTAAAGACGAATTTCAAGGCAAATTTCAAGATGATTCTCAGTGCAAATTTGAATCTCACAACAAATTTCAAGGCAGATTTAAGGAAAACCACATTTTTATTCATTAACTATGTGTTTTTTAATGGAAAAGAAAACTAAAAATTTCAAACCTTTTTTTATATCTTTTATATTTTGAAAAACTTGAAATATGTATATGGACAAACCTAATGACGAATCTTATCTGAATCTCATTGGTAGATTCAAATTTGAACTGAGCTTCATCATCCCTTAACTCAAATTCAGACCTGAACCATGTGACTTAGATTGGGGTTTCTTCACAGCTTACTTGGATGCTTTTGGGGTGAAAAATAGCAGCTGTTTGCCCTGCAGGATCTCAGGGAAGGAAATGGGGTGGGTGCTGAGCTTCTCAGGAAGGATTATATAAAAGTTCTGTACTACTCATGTATGATGCAAATTTTCAATAACTCATTTCAACGTATAAAGATGATAAATTGATAATACATTATACAGAAAGGCATGTACTCTGGATGGTTGAAAGGTTTGTCACTTGTCTACTATAAAAATGTATCAGGTGCTGAACTTCTCAGGAAAGTAAATTTAAAAGTTCTACAATGTTCATATATGATGCAAATTTTCAGTAACTTATTTCAAAGTACAAAGATGATACTACATAGTACAGAAAGGCATTACTCTGGATAGTTTAAATGTTTGTTAGTTGTCTACTATGAAAATGGGTCAGGATAACAAGCAAAATAAGTGCCTATTTTGTTTTGTTGTCTTTTATAGACAAATGACCTGAGTCAGACTCTTGAGTCTCAGGAGTCACATTGGTCAAGTCAATCTGACTTGAGTTTGACTTGCTATACAAGTCCTACTCACAAGTCAAAATAGTGAGTATGACTTAGGTCCAACTTCCAAGTGTTCACTCAACTCAGTTTCCATAAAGAGCAGTCAACTTGGGAGTCAACTACTTGGAAGAGTCTGCTAACACTGTCAAAAAACAGCATTGATTACCAAAACAATTGGTTATAAAAATAACAGAAAAGGATGAATACAAAAATGCCCATTCATGAGGACAGATTCTATTATCTGTTATTCTTTACTTGATTTAATGGCAACTCCAGCCTCCACGTGCTGCTACTTTGATGGCTTGAGAATCGAGATTACATGATTGATGGAACCAGTTGGTACTTTCATTGTTACTTCACTCAGCAGCAGCTAGAGAGAGAGAGAGATTGTGTTTAAGACGGTATGGAGATACATTACCTTTGTCTTGGTGAAGTTGCTCAATCGTGTGCTCATGTTCACTTTTTATACAGAATCAAGGTATTTTGGGCGAGAATAATTTCATGTCACAAGTTACCACGAGTCTCTAAATATCATATACATTGTCTAGCACGAAAGTTTTCAGGTGCTAATAATTTCAACAGTAACCCGTCTAGTCTTTTCTCACCTGGACCAGGTTTGAAAACTGCAGGATCACCTCTGACTGCACAGGGATCTCTCCCATTTTCTCGACTCCCTACACACCATCCACCAGGGGTGAATTGGCCATCTGAACGACCCAAAAGCTCCTTATCTATTTTATCCAGAACAGGATCATCTTTGGCAAACTTCCTAGCAAATGGGGCACCACTTTTAACCATATCATCAAAATTCTTTACAGTCAAAGAAGTTGGATGTTGTTTAGGGGGGTGGTCCCAAGCAATATAATGTAAGTCATGGTTCACAGTCGTATTCTGAAACCCCTCAGAATTGCAGATAATAGTGTGGAAGTATCCTTCTGGTGATGACACAAAATTTGTATAGTACATTAAAACTGTACGAGGCAGATTATCCCACCCCCATATGCAGAACTCCAAAAAGTTGCGAGTAAGCATAACCCATGCTGAACCTGCCAAGGGTAAATGGTATCCATTAGATTCGACATGCTTTTTTTAATTGAGAGAAAGAGATGCACTCCCTGAACTGTGTTTGGGGTTATTTTCTAAGAAACATGCAATAAAGAATCAAGATAATAAAACCCTAAGGCTTACTCCTTTCTCAACCCCAAAGATATAATGCGAACAAAAGTATTATTTCCATAGTTCCATCTTAACCACAGATCTATTAAGCACTAAGGGGGATCAGAAGGAAAAATAAGATGCACAAATCTCAATGTTCTTTTACCATTTAAATACTGTTTACTAAACATTGAGAATCAGGATTTACAACTTGCCTTTTTTACTAACAATGCAAGTAAGATGATTAATATGTCAGTATTTTTTCAAATGTTACAGTAATAAAGGAAAAAGGATGTCTGCCCCTTTTCACTTTTTTCATTTATTTTATAAGCATTAAACATACACACAGGAAGTAGCAGACATCTTCCCCCGCCTGGCCTGTAGTACACCTCAGTTCTCTCAGTACACTTACATGGATAATATTTTTCAGACTAATAACCCCAGTAAAAGACAACTAGATGTCAATTCCTAAGCTCCAAGCATCTACAATAAAACAATTGAGGGACAACCTTCCTTGCCCTGCAACAAACTTAAGAAAACTCGTATCCTGTTGAATATGTCTGTCCTGTACAGAAGTAAAAAGATGGATTATAATTTTCTTCTGTACATGATAAAGGAAATTATGAGCTTTAATGAAATACTTGTTAACCCCCAGTTGTGATTGCACTACTGGAGGATTAAGATCCAACGAGATTCCATCAGGCTGGTTATATTGTTCATTGATCCATATTTACACATAGATCAGAGCTCTTTCGAGCCAGCAGAGTCTGATATTGTTATTTTTAGTTTTTCAGGAACTAGAGATCGGGGGGACCACATGACATTGATAGTCCTAAAGTGATAGGGATTGACCATCCCATAAGTGGCTCAGATGAGGATTGCATCGTCCTTGGACTTATGTCCTAAACTTTAAACTTTAAAGTGATAGGGATTGACCATCCCGCAAGTGGATCAGATGAGGATTGCATCGTCCCTGGACCTATGTCCTAAAGTGATAGGGATTGATCATCACGTAATTGGATCATGAGTGTTGCAGGTTATGTTGTTGTTGATGATGATGTTGATTGAAAGATCAAGTGTTGCTGCAAAGGATCGAGTGATCGTGTGCTGCAGAAGATGAAGACTCAGTGCTGTAGAAGATGATGTTCCAGTACTAAAGATGTTGAAGATGTTCCGGTAACTGTTCCAGTTGCTAATGATTGTTGAAAACTTCCAATGACGTATAGATGTATCACCTTGGTATTGTTGAAGATGCTCTCTCTCCTTGTTCCTACAGTTGATGTTGTTGTCAGTAGAATACCCTTCTTGTTAAGGGGGAGTGTTGAAATTTTGTAACTTCGAAGAATATTCTAAATGTATTTTATTGTTGTAACCTATCGGAGAAGTTTTATTCCTCCGTCGGGATGTTACTATTGTATTTGGTCATCATAGAGTCATGAGGTAAAACCTTTGTTGTAAGTCGGGTCAATAGAACCCTCCAGAATATAATATTATATTGTTTTGTGTCTTCCTAGTAGAAGTCGGCCCAGTAAGTTTGTTAGGGCCGACCTGTTAGGAAAAAGTCAAATGGGAGAAAGAGTATATAGATAGAGGAAGTGTGTTCCTCATTTCACACACACACACACTTGTGTATAGCACATAGGAAAGAGAGAGACATATCAGCAAGGAGAAGGAGCACTTGTTTGGGGTTTTATATTTGTACTTTTGATACATCTATATAGAGGAAGTTTTGTTGGGTTTTCTTCCCCTTGAAGGTTTCCCAAGATAAATCTGTGTCTATCTTGTGATTGTGTTTCTTTCAGTGATCCTGCATATGCTATTGTTGTGAAATTGAATTGAATACTAATGATATCTAGCTAAGCATATGGAATCTTAAT
>LPNX010239162.1:350604-470424 GCA_001517045.1 Pseudotsuga menziesii | reverse complement strand
TGTAAAATGAAAAGTGATTGACTTTTGCCTCCCTCACTCCTTTTTATAACATCACAGTGAGAGTGAATATCTAATTTATTTATTTCTCATAAATAAATTCATTCACTTACTCACTTTATAAAAAATTGACTTTAGTCATAAAGTCACATTTAAGTGACTTTAGTGTGAGGGTCACATTTTCCCTCTTAAGTGACTCAGGCAAAATAAAGTCACTTAGGGAACTCCTGACAAGGTACAAAAATCAACACAGGATAGTTTCTTTGCATGGTTAATTAATGTGCTTGATTGTGGTTTACTGTTGAGGCCTGATATCAAAGGTTTATGAAGTGTTTGACGAAATCTGTAAGTGAACAGAGGTCTGATTTTTAACAGATATAATGGAAAACATTTAAAAAATATTGAATATAAAGGCGGCAGATTGAACTCGGTTAAGTTCGTGGAATACTAATGAGTATAAAAATTGTTATTGTTATTTGTGTCTTAGAGCTGAGCTGCCATCTATTTAACTATTTTGGATTGTTTACCACCATCAAATTTATTCTTTAGATGGATAAATACAGGCATTCCTTGTCCTCTGCATATGCCCAACTTCATCTTTGTTGTACTGTGGATTGGCTGAAATGCCTCTGTTATTTGGAACGGTTGCTTGCCAACTAAAACAATAGCTCGTGCATTTTCTGGAAGGGTTGATTTACATTTTCTAGAAATACCTGCGGGTGATGGTGGTGTGCTATTATGCCTGACATCACAAATTTATTAACTTATCCATGTATATTATATACTATAGTCTATAAACATAGCTTATATATAAAATAAGATCAATAGAAGTTTTATTAACTCATATAAGATGAAGTTCTGCAAGATTCAAAGAACTAGTCTCTGTGGGGCAGCTTGCCTGGTTTGGGTGGACCAATGTGTTCATATAGACCAGGGTTAAATTCTTAAGGGTCGCCCTTTATTCGCTTGTAAATAACGGGGCTTGACCTTTTCATACATAATTTTAATATTCAAAGAACTGGAATAAAGCATAATTTTACCAAATCATATATTACCCAAGTGAGTCATTGGTAACATGTTGCCATGTAATGGATGTAGCTGTCTGAGGTCTTGAGGATGGAAGAATGAGGAGCTGTCCACTGCTACAAACTGTCTAGAGAAAATAATATTCAACCCTTCCTCTCCTCAAATATGTATATATAGAACCTCCATTCATCCAATTTGCTGGAGAAAGCGGAAAGAAGGCTCATTAAGGCAAATGCTCAACACGCACACTGGGGACAGTCTCCTTTTTTGCTTTTGGAATTGTTTTTCCCTATCTGTTTTGACTTTTCTGCTCTTTTAGGATACTTTTTCTGCTTACCTTTTAACAACAGCTTTATACTTTTAAATTTTAACCTATTCTTCGCATGCATGGATTGATATTCCAAAGTCAAAATCAAGCTTTTAGGCTTTTAAGAAACCATGAAAAATGCCAAATACACCCAAGAGGTCAAACCAGGTTTTGGAGTGGTCGAATTTAGCGTATGGAATCAAGGTTTGGAAATTCAAGTGGTAAGAATGACCACTGAACATAGCAATTCGAATTAGGGTTTGGGAAAGCAATTTTAAGGTTTTGTCACTCATTCAAATGGAAAACTTCTAACAAGCTGCTTTGTGTCAGTCTGGGAGAACCATCCAGTTGCTCAACACTGCTCGACTCATAACTTTCACCATTGAGACCTAGAACCACGCTATCATTGCTTGCTTGGAACCATGGCATTTAACCTGTACCTGTCATGCATATAAACTGCTAATTATAGAGTTCCCTGAAAATGAAAAAAATGGGAAAGTTTGATCTTGAAGGGAAAGAGCATCAGCATATCTTCTTGTAAAAAAGAAAGAGAGAAAAGCAGTCTCACTAGACTCGCCTTTTTTTGGTAAGGAGCATGAATGTATGAATATCACTATCATCTAGGCCCCCTTGATCTCAGTCTCTTGAAATAAGGGAAACTTCTAAAGATAGCAGTCTCAGACTCTGCTAGTTCTGGAAGGAATTCAGATCAATATATGTCTAGATCAATGTACAGTGTAGCCAGCTTGATGAAATCTTGCTGGATCTTAACCCTCTCGTAGTGCAAGCGCGACTAGGGATTGACACTTAAGCGCGACTAGGGATTATATATTGGGGTGTGTGTGTGACTCTCGAACTCGATGGCTAATTTTATGAAATGTTTATTTTCTTTGCAACTTTTTCCCTGAATTTCATGGTCGCTGAATTTGAACATGAACCATGTGATGTTTATTACAAGTAAAGGAAGATTCATCATATCTGAGTCAGTACATAATCTTGTGTGTAAATAATTAGGGAAGACTATCTATAGAAGCCTGAATGAGGTTTACACAATGGCATACTGAGCATTCTTTTGTGCATTGCACACTCCTATGGAAAAGGTTGTGTAGGACATGGATTTTGGTCTTGCTTTTGTTATCGTTCTTCCATAATTGTTGGTGGCTTAGATATGACACAAATACCTAGGCTGGAGATTATACAGGGAAAACATAATTGATAAGACGGGAAAAAGGGAGCTGACTAGAAGTAGATGAACTTGAATCAAGTCCCGAGCAAAGAAATTATAAGAGGAGGACATGCCCTTGTTCATTTTGTTTTGTTCTTGTCATTTTACTTGGCTTGCTTAGAGTATGGTATGAAATGTCCACATAAATCAGTGATCAGTTATGAGGCTTTGTGTTGTATATATTGGTCTGCCTTTCTTGTATCTGGTTATATCATCTCTTTGAATGGCCTTTTAACCATGAAGGTTACGCTTATTGAAAGTTGTTTGGGTTCCCTTTTCCATGTTTTTTGTTAACAAGATTGATTCTTTATGTAATGCAGATGAATATGTGATATGCAATGGTTGTAAGAGTCCAGATACTATACTTTCAAAGGAGAATCGGCTTTTCTTCCTTCGTTGTGAACAGGTATGTTTAGCTACTTGAATGATTATTGGATGTTTCTCCTGCAAGTAGTCTGGAAGTCGACTCAAAGAAACCCTATAAAAGGAATATGTTTAATTCTTTTTTTCAAGTTTCAACCTACATGCTATAATCTGACATGCGCCTTAGGTAGTATGTTTAGGTTTCATGATTTTGGGAATTTTCAACTCCTAGATGGTAACATGTTTACCTGCCACTAAGTAGCTATGGTGTCTATAAACCATTCTCTCCGACATTTATTATTGAATTGTAGTGGATTTTTATAGGTCTTCGCAATAAAAACAATGAGTTAATTATTATTTTTTTAAATATTTTTTTTAATTTTCATTGTTTTCTGTCATGTCAAGAAAAAAGATGCTTCACATGCCACTATCCAATAGATCGTAAATTATAGAGACTGCAAGTATTACACATGGCACATTTGTCATATTGACTGTTCCAGTGATACCCCTTGGCATGTGCATGGATGTGGATAGAGGAAATGGACCTGCGTCAGAATATCTGATTGCACATCCACTCCAGTTTGTGACAATCTTTTCCCATTGTAATACAGAGCACATCACAATTTAATTGTTGAAGTATTTATATATCTGTGCCCATGACTATAAACTTTTATTATCTGTAATTTGTTATTTGCATATTTAAGTTTATTGTCTGACTCTTAACTTTTGTACATTCTAATATATTTTTTAAAATTTTATATGAATGATAAAAGAAAGTGAGTCAGAAAGGATGACTGTTGTTTCAGATCACAGATTGTTGACTTTAAATGTTTTTTTGACTATGCAGTGTGGATGTTCACGCTCTGTTGCACCCATCAAGGCTGGTTTTGTTGCTCGTGTGGCACGTCGTAAAGCTGGCACATAAAACTGAAGTTTAAAGATAGACAAGACTGTTGCAGCCTCATTACATGCAGTTGATGCTTGTACTTCGATTGAAGAACTGGCTTTGTCATTATACTGTTTGAAAATATGTTCTTGGTAATTTTTTGATTTGAACGTGGTCATTTGGCATCTTCTATTATAGCAGTTCAATTAATTGAGGTAAAATGAATTCTTAGATTTGAAGTGTTCATCAATTGTAGCGGTTTCCTGTTGTTTGATGAGAAAATGTAGAATGAATGGTGAAAGCAGTCAATTTCCTAGAAAGTTTTTGCATGAATTCATAATTTTGACAAACATGGTTTACAAGATGAAGCTTCTACGTGAAAAACTCTCTTAATGAAACTGCTAGTATGCTTGTCCACGTGGACTACATCTATGTGATTTTTTGTCTATAAGACGTGATAACAACAATTATCACTGAAAGCTAGTGTAATGTGTGTTTATTTCTTACACAAGGCTAAAATGCGAAATCAGTACAATGTTCATTGTCAAATTCTGTGAATTTTCAAGTACATTGGATGACATTCTTTTGCCAAGCTATTGCAGATGTTTCTTGTAGAACCTAATAAATTACAAAGGTCTTCTTCCTAAATTCTAGCTCAAGTAACAGGGTCATTTTTGTGCTCAAATTTGGCCAATATGCCAAATATGTTCACTCTTAGTTTTTAATGAAATCTTACTTATGAACTCTGGAAAATGACTTCATGAAGGACGCCAAGAAATCCAGCAGAGATAGAATGATCTTTTGACTGTAATTGTATTGCATTCATATTTTTCTCTTCAGAACGAGTTCGTACATTTTGTTGATTCTCTGGTTATTGGAATTCATTGTTTTGGCTCACAGGTCTTGGAAAGGAAGATTTTACTCTTTCTGCATGATATTTGGGTTTAGAACAACTAACAACCAAGTAGATGACATTTTTGTGTTTTTCGGGGTGTTTATTTTTGTTCAGAGAATTCTGTTATTTGGAGTTATTCTGCAGATGGAAATCCAGCTTTTGTGATGGCTTTTGTCCTGCACTCATGGACTTTAGTGTGGCATTTGTCTTTGTTGAAAATGTTATGCAGTGTTTCCCTTTTAGACCATATAGTTGAGACAACCCTTTCGTGTGAATGGTAGTGTAAAACTTTCACCAACCTTTTCTCAATGCTCAATGGACTTGTTAGAACTTAATATAGTGTTGTCCCCCAAGTGACCCCCCGAATCTCTTATAGAGGGGTTAAATGTGGGGGCATGATGTGCAGGTGCATCTCCCTGCTCCACTCTAGGACAACAAAGTAAAGCCTCCCCATTAAGGTGCATATCCCTGCTCAATATTGTTGATTTTTCCTAAGCAACATCGAGAGCCATTCTTTGGGAGAATGAAGGCACCTGGTCAGTTACCAGGAAATTAACCCAGTCTGGGACGGGGGCCTCAACCTGGGGATAAGGCCCATTCTCTGGGAGAATGGAGGCACCTGGTCAGTTATTAGGAATTCAACCCAGTCTAGGACTGGGACTTGGGCCATTCTCTGGGAGAATGGAGGCACCTGGTCAGTGACCAGGAAATTAACCAAATCTGGGATTGGGGCCTCAGCGTGGTGCTAAGTGACTTTCTCTGGGATAATGGATGCACCTGGTTAGTTACTAGGAATTCAATCGTGTATGGGACTGGGACCTCAACATGGGGCTGAGGGCCATTCTCTAGGAGAATGGAGGTACCTAGTCAGTTACCAGGAATTCAACCCAGTCTGGCACTGGGACCTCAACTTGGGGATGAGGGCCATTCTCTGGGAGAATAGAGGCACCTGGTCAGTTAGTAGGAATTTAACCCACTTTGGGTCTGGGACCTCAGCCTGGGGCTGAGGGCCATTCTCTAGGAGAATGAAGGTGCTTGGTCAATTACCAAGTAATTGACATTGAGTCATTCGATGCAGCCCGGGGCTGAGGCACTTGGTCATTTATCAGGCCATCACCATAAGCCCTAGACTGGGTCTGGGCAAGTGATGCACTCCTCTTTTTGATCTATGGGCTATGAGACCTTCTCTAGGGACTAGCTACCCCTGGTTGAGAGACCTAACATTCGATCTTGGTGGCAACGAGGAGATCAAGATAAAGCATTTAATAATCCTCCTTATTTATGAAGATATACTCTGAGTGGGCATGAATGAACCATGAGGACCTTGTAGAACTCTTGCGGTGTGGCTTGTTGTGATCACAAAATCACTTGAAGGACCAAGAAACCCTAACACAACTTTCATTGGTCCAAGTGACCATAAAATGAAGGACCAAGTGGCACAAAGACAAACACCAAAAGTCCAATGAACCACAAAACATTAAAAGTCAGTGGTCAAAGATATAAAAGAATGAAAGCCCTAATGACAAAAATCCTAATTATAAGTAAACATATTATGTTTGATGGACTATAAATAAAGAAGAGTTACAAATCATTTTATCATCATTGAAGATCATCACTACTTTAAGGAAAAACCGCAATCTCTTCTCTGCTAGTGTGAAGATCGCAACCCTTGTATATTATGTTTGATGGACTATAAAGAAAGAAGAGTTACAAATCATTTTATCATCATTGAAGATCATCACTACTTAAAGGAAAAACCGCAATCTCTTCTCCACTGGTGTGAAGATTGCAGCCCTTGTATCTTCTCTATCTCCTTCATTGTTCACTTGATGTGACCCTAATCAACTAGGGTTCTTTCTACAACATTTTCTAAGGTCTTTTACCAACATCTTAACCTTGTTAGGGCTTCCCTACATGCACTAGCAGTCACAGTGGAAGGAGGAACATTCTCGGTGGAAGGAGCAGTCACGGTGTGGTGAAGGGCAACCACAGTGCTGCTATAGCTCACGGTGAGGGCAACAACAATCCACAGGTTGCTGCTAGGGCCACCAATAGGCCTCGGTGGCAACAACAAACACTCACAGGGGTGGTGAGAGCTCATGGTGAAGGGAAACAACAGTCACGGTGGAAACAATAGTTCACGTGGCAGCGACAACAAGTCATTCCTAGTGCTCGGTGGTAGCAATAGTCAACATTAGGCACAATCCTCGGTGGAAGCAGAAGGTACAACCCACGTGTCAACCAAGTCATTGGTAGCGACAGTGAAGGGCTTACTTAGAGTGAAAAACTCAGGTTGTAAAAGCTTGGATTATTTTCTTATCTACATTCATCTCAGAGCTATGTGATCAGATTATCTCTGCTCATGTACAAACTCAGTCATCGGATTTAGAGGATGAATTATTAATGCTTTGGGGTTTTTGTTCTTAAAAGGTTTCCCAATGAAAAATCTTGTGTTCATTTGTTTGGATGTTTGTTTTATTACTGCATTTGTTCTATTGTTGTTAACATCTCAAGTACTATCTCTCTTATAGGCTGTAAAAATTTAAAAAGATCACACGCTGAATTTCAACATGGTATAAGAGCTTTGCATGTGAAGTTTACAGTGATTGAGCATACCACTGCAACCTCCATAGACCTGGGGACAATTGCAAACTGAGATAACATACTTGTTGATCATAAATGGCTTCCAAAACCTTCAGTATGGGATCAACAATGATCTCTTGGTCCAACAACAAACATGGTTCTATAGCTCAGAGCATAGTTGAAGTCGAGTATATTACTGCCAGTGATCTCTGCATAGAAGCAGTTTGGCTTAGGAAACTTCTCTCTGATCTATTTGGTGGAAAGCTTGAGTCAACTATTATTCATTGTGATAATCAGAGTTGCATAAAGCTTTTAGAGAACCCCATATGAATCACGACAGATCAAAACACATTGAAATGAAGTACCATTTCATCAAAGACTTAGTTGAGAGAGGCACCCTGAAGCTTCACTATATCCGTACCGATGAAGAAATTGCAGACATTTTGACCAAGCCTCTGACATCAACAAAGTTTGTGTACTTTTGTGACAAGCTTGGCATTACAGAGAATACCTCTCTCGCTAAGAGGGAGTGTTGATTTTTCCTAAGCAACATCGAGAGCCATTCTCCAGGAGAATGTAGACACCTGGTCAGTTACCAGGATATTAACCCAGTCTGGGACTAGGGCCTCAACCTAGGGATGGGGGCCATTCTCTGGGAGAATGGAGGCACCTTGTTAGTTACCAGGAATTTCAACCCAGTTTGGGATTGAGACCTCATCCTGGAGATGAGGGCTATTCTTTGGGAGAATGGAGGCACCTGGTCAGTTACAAGGAATTCAACCCAGTGTGGGATTGGGACCTCAACCTGGGGCTGAGGGCCATTCTTTGGGAGAATGGAGGCACCTACTAAGTTACCAGGAATTTAACCCACTTCGCGACTGGGACCTTAACCTGGGGTTGAGGGTCATTCTCTAGGAGAATGGAGGCATTTGGTCAGTTACCAAGTAATCAACATTGAGTCATTTGATGCAGCCTGGGGTTGAAGCATCTGGTCAGTTACTGGGTCATCACAATAAGCCCTAGAGTGGGTCTGGGCAAGTGATGCACTCCTCTCCTTGATCTATGGGCTATCAGACCTTCTCTAAGGACTAGCTACCCTTGGTTGAGAGACTTGACACTTGATCGTGGTGGCAACGAGGAGATCAAGATAAAGCATTTAATAATCCTTCTTATTTATGAAGATGTACTTTGAGTGGGCATGAATGAACCAAGAAGACCTTGTAGAACTCTTGAGGTGGCTTCTTGTGATCACAAAATCACTTGAAGGACCATGAAACCCTAGCACAACTTGTATTGTTCCAAGTGCCATCAAATGAAGGACCAAGTGGCACAAAGACAAACACCAAAAGGTCAATGAACCACAAAACATTAAAAGTCAATGGTCAAAGACGAAAAAGAATGAAACCCTATTGGAATATTGGTCAATACTGAGAGGGGGGGTGTGAATCAGTGTTGTTAACTTTTTACCATTTTAACCACTTATTAAACTTTAACCAAAACATAGAATCAACAAGATACACAAAACACAAATTTTTATCGTGGAACCCCAATTGGGTAAACCACCAATTCTTTCTATACTGCAAAATTATATTTACAATAGTTTTTATAAGCTCCAACTTGCTAGATGCACCAACACCCAAATTCTCAGCTACAACTGAAGGATGCACCAATACCCTGTTTTGTCAGCTACAACTGACATGATGCATCGACACCCTATATACTAGCCACTATTGGAAGGAGGCTACGACCCCCTGGTTTATTAGCTTCAACTGAAATGATGCTATGACACCTTGTTTACCAGCTACCACTGGAAGGAGGGCTACTACCCCCTTGCAGGCTTGTAGCCTGACCTGACACCACCCTGCCACCCTAGTCTTGTTTTTTCATAACTTCAATAATATCTTCTATCAACAACTTCTATTCTCTAACATCTACTGCAATTCTTCAATTCGAACTTCATAAACATTCATGTTCCACTCTTCTTTCTCCGATCTTTTATACTTCTTTAGATATTCACGTTAAAACACTCTGCAACCATTCTTTGCTCTTCATTTTATTTCTTTTGACTCTATACAGCTTCAGATTTTCTTTTCTTCAATTCTGTTACTTCATTTTGTGTACAGCTTCAGATCTTTTTTTATTCAATTCTATTACTTCATTTTATTTGTCTCTGACTGATCTTTCTTCTTCTTGGATCTAGGTTCTTGAGACATCTTCCTTCCATCTCAAATGCTGGTTTATATATTATCTATCTTATTTTTAATCATTGCATCTTTTCAAAATGGACTTGTGCCTTTTCCCATTCGTGCCTCTTCAAAAAGATTAAATTTATGTTTATTAAATAATAACAAACCCTTTTATCTCATTTTTAATCATTGCATCTTTTCAAAATGGACTTGTGCCTTTTCACACTCGTGCCTTTTCAAAAAGATTAAATTTATGTCTATTAAATAAATAACAAACTCTTCTTTTTTAATTAAAAATGAACCATGTTTTTAATTAAATAGTAAACCCTTTCTAAGGATCAACTTCGTTTTAATTAAATAAAAAATCTGTTTTATTTAATAAGCTTCTGTCTCATTTAGTTTATTCTTGTAGCTTATCATCATGCATTTTCAGCATCACATCCTTTCTATAATTGTTTCCTTGGAATTTTGGAAATTGCATTTTTATCACACGCACCTCTTTAAAAAAATACTTCTTGTTTATCTAATTTGCTTTGATAAATCGCTGATTATTAGTTTCTTCTATTTCATGATCATCTTAATCATTCCTTATTTTTAATAAATTGACTTAGCTGGCCAATTTAAATAAAAACATGTCAATATATACTTAATTTTGGGCATATTCGGATTTACGTGTAAAACAGAGCTTTTCTTCAACTTGGGAACTCACTTTTTCACACATGTTACTACCAGATGGAGAACTAAACTTATGGCTAGATAACCACTTCAACAATAAATAAGATAACGCCACCTTTAGATTTTACTGACACACACACATCCATTTGTGGGCATTTGCAAATGGCCTTCTGAACTGGTTTTAACACGGCCAATTTTCTTTTGTTCTCACTACGCAAAATAATATTTTTCCTATTTTTGGCAGATTGATATTTCTCATATTAGACCATCATAAGACAACCTAAAGGTATGGATGGAATAGTCAATTCACCTAGGAACATGACCATGCTACCTGATGATTTTAATCATCAAAATAACCCATGGGTTTAATTTATTGGATTTACACTACTTTAACCCCTCTCTTCAATCCAATACATGGTCATGCAATTATTGAGGAATTGAGGAAGGAGTTTATGATTATGGAATTCTATTAGTAGAGCTATAAGGCAAGTTTCCTCAAGTCAGAATTATTCACCCCTTGGATCTTAGATCTTGTGGGCATTTCAAAAAAAAATGTATATCTATATACAAGCTTGTCTTTGATGTAGTATTTAAGCAAGTGATCTACCCGAATTCATGTTTTCTTATTGTTAAGACTCAAAGGAACTCTCAACAGGACATATGTGAGAGATTGTGATCACAAGGATCAATTTGACCTAGGGGCATTCTTAATGTACTTTAGGTAGAAACGAATACTTTATTCCTTGTACTCTAGGATTGATTATTTTATATATATTAATATTAAAATCAAATGTAACACCAAGGAAATTATTTTCATTTGAGGGTTGAGACCCATCTTTCCAAACTTGAAACCCAAGTAGTTGGTTAAGCGCATTTAAATTGGGGTAATCATAATCCCCTCCCTTTGTAAATTAAAAAAACAAAGTACACATATTACCATAAGGCTGCATGGAGGGATCATATAGGTTGTTGGTGATATTGGATTTGACATCATTGTGAAAACATAGAAACCCTCGGTCTCCCAACCAAAATCACCTACTCAAAAAGAGTTTGAAATAGCGAAAATTTGTGATTTGTAGGAAATCCCTTTAAACTAGCGAACATCTCTTCCCTGAAGTACATGATTTTATGATTGCATGGAATTGAAATACAACAAATTAAACCATACAAAATGAGAGTTTGATAAACATGTTAATGTATTTGTAACTTTGGAATGTATTCACTTGTATATTTCTTATTGTATTTCATTGTACTTCGACGGAGATGTTTATTCCTCCGATTGGGAGAGTCATTAATATAATAAGCTCATGTAAAGTCATTGAAGTTAACCCTTCATTGTAAGTTGGGGAAATAGTCCCCACAGTTGAGTGGTATTAGGGTTATTGGACTCTCCTAGTGAAGTCGGCCGTGTAGAGTAATTGTCAAGTGGAAAAAAAAGTATAAATAGAGAGTGGGACTCTATTTGAAACACACACTCACTCAACTGTAGCGCATGAGTGAGAGAGGAGGAGCTCACACAAGTGAGAGAGAGAACACCTATCGGAGATCATCTTTGTGTTTTTGGGTTTTACTTTTGCTATTGGTGCTTGTAGAGGGGGCCACTTGATCTCCTAAATGTCATCATAATTGTATAATTATATAGTTTAAAGAGATATTAACAAATGAGTAGTTGGAGCGGGTACAACTGCTCCAACCTCTCTCATAATGTATAAATAGTAATCAAAGATAATACAAAGTCAGATTGGACATCCCTTCCCAAATACTTGTCTTTGATGGCTGTGTATGAGCGTTTACTGCATGCTTGAATGTGATGTGAAAGCTTAGCTTTCAACATCTGGCGTTGTTGCCTCCTCTGTCTGATCTGGGTGACAACAGCAGTGGATGGAGGTGGTCGAACCTGAAGGACATCGGGAATATTAAAGGACTGCTCGTGCGCGATGGGAGATGATTGAGGATATGCGCAAAATATGTATGTTAAAAGCATGAAAGATCGCTTGCATGCCCTGATCGAGTCGAGGATGTTGCTGGTTCTACTTGCTGTCGCACAAAAGGAAAAGATCGCCTGTGAGACGTCAAGAAACCTGCAAGAAAATGTTGCAACTTATCCATCCAACCATGCCAAAGTATGAAGAGATAATTGACTAGCAGTAAATTCGCAGAGTGCTCGTCAGCTAGATAAAATATTTTATGCGGAGTCTACCTGTTGACCAATCTCGTCTCCATACCGAATATGTGTAAATAATTGGCTAATGCATATTTGATCGATGTATTTTTATGTTGAATTCTGCTAAACCAAAGCACTGCTAACAGACTCGTTGGCGAAGCTATGACTGTCGAAGTATGGTTGAAGCAGTTGACCACTCCATTGTTGAGCAGTCGATGCCAAGGTATTTGAGCAATCGTCGTCAAGTAGCCAACCACCCCAATTGACTGAAAGTCAACCAATTGAGTTGATAAGCATCTGAAAGGTGGTATCAAAATCGGTATTATGAATCAATTAATTAAAACTGATTTGAGTGGAATTTGTCGGGATGCGTTTGGAAACCTTGTTGATTGTGGACGAGTCCAATCGACCAGATCATTCGTCGTCGAGTGGAAGCACCGGTTACAAAAAGAAAATGTCGATGTTTCAACAAGAATGATCAGACACATGGATTGCACAACTCTTATTAGGCTCGATGTATTCTTTCTGGCAATTCATCATTCTACAACAAAAATATGTATGTTGGTCGGCTGCGCATTCACCCAAGAGATACTTGTTATTCCTACGCGATATATTGCCTCTTGTTGTTGAATATTCCTCTACGACAGAGATATTATAATGCTACTTATGTTGCAAAAGCCAAAGTGGTTTCATATTGGTTTTCATATGATACAAAACTTCTCTCGGTCGAAGGAAATCGATTGAGGTATCTTATTTTTTTTCATTGATGAAGTAGCTTGCATGGTTGCTGTTGGAAAAATTTGTAGCGATAAAAGTTATAAGGATGCAATTTCTAGCCGCCAACCGACCATCTGAAATCTTATTGACTCAGGCCCAACCGATCTTGTAATTTATATTCTTATAAGTGGGGTGATATTTAATTTCGGTCGAGGTCGACCAAAAGAGCAACCAATCATAATGATTATGTGTAGATAATGTATGTCACTTACCGAAATGTACTCCACCTCTATTGTCATTTCAATCTTGAAATCTGTCATTGGTCCATAGCTACCTACACCCTTTAGCGGGTTGCGGTCGTTTCACTGGGGACTGGAGTCGATAAGCGTGCAGGATTCACCCACCTCGACTGTGCATTAGTGTGTTCCGTTTTCCTGCATTATTATCTACACTGCTATTTATCCGTGTATTAATACAGCAAGGAATATTAATCTGTGTATTAATCCAGTAGGCATTGTCCCTGCTGCCATTTTCAATTAATCAAAATAATGGCGGTCAAAATTAAAGTATAGTCGAAAAGCATGTCAGTTAAGTCATGTCGATGGAAACATGTCGGTTGAGTCTTTACAAGCGTGTCGGTTGTGTAAAATGAAAAGCATGTCAGTTTGGTCGTGTCTTTAGTTTGGTCGATGCATAATAATTCATTTGTAACTTGTGGGTAAATGTTATTTGGTCAATGTGATTATTGGTTTTTCATGTTTGGTCAATATTGTAGTCTTGGCCAAAGATTCATGTTTGCAAAGTAAAAGCATATATTTGATGATAAAGTGGTTGAGTTTAGTCGGTAATCAAATGTAGACGAGTCATCATATTATGGTCGATATATTAGCATTATTGTGGTTGAGTATTGTGGTCAAGGCTGTCAAAGTTTATTTTGTTAGTTATTGTGTTAGAGGGGTTTAAACGTGAGTCTTTCGAGGCAGGCGATCCCCTCTACAATTGTAAATCAAGTCGATCTCTAGTTGACTTAGTAAATCATGTTGAGTTAAGTCAAGTCAGTCAGCCATGACCAATAGCAGTCGG
The DNA here is from genome assembly GCA_001517045.1 of Pseudotsuga menziesii. Lineage (NCBI taxonomy): Eukaryota > Viridiplantae > Streptophyta > Pinopsida > Pinales > Pinaceae > Pseudotsuga > Pseudotsuga menziesii. Next base: position 456,317 of record LPNX010239162.1, on the reverse strand, counting down.
TATCGACTACAAGTAATGAAAGCTTTACAAACTTGTAGGAAATTTAAACTCTCACGATAGAAGAAGATAACGACGATGGAATTCAAGAAAATATCATTCACCTACACAACAAAGCGCTCCAACGATACACACTGACAATGTACCCCTCATTATCAAAAATGTTGAAACTGTTCCTGGGTTGTGACCTTGGAAAGCCAGAAGACAGAGAAATTGCATAGAAAGTCGAAGAGCCAAAAGGCCCCGTATGCCTGAACTGATGGAGATGCTGGTCAGATGAGCCAGGGTGAGGCTTTAAAGCAAAAGACTTTGTTGCGGATGGTTGACCGCCGTTGTGAGAAGATGAGACTTCGATGGACTACTGCTAGATTGAAGATGGAGGCTGAAGAGTAACCAGTCACAGTAGAGCCTTGTACACGTGTGTTTTCCTATTAAGCTGGCGGCTGTTGCGGCTGAGTTACCTATGTAGACCGATATGCATGGTTGATGCACAGTGAGGACTACTTCAGCAATAACAGAGACCTAGGATGTTGATGCATATTTCTTGTTCTATTCAGGACGAAGAAACATTTTGTTTGTGGGGGAGATGTAGAGGGGGCCACTTGACCTCCTAAATGTCATCATAATTGTATAATTATATAGTTTAAAGAGATATTAACAAATGAGTAGTTAGAGCGTGTACAATCGCTCCAACCTCTCTCATAATGTATAAATAGTAATCAAAGATAATACAAAGTCGGATTTGACGTCCCTTCCCAAATACTTGTCTTTGATGGATGTGTATGAGCGTTTACTGCATGCTTGAATGTGATGTCAAAGCTTAGCTTTCAACAGTGCTCATTCTATCTCTGAGGAAGTTGCGAGGCTTTCTCCTTTATGGTTTCCCCGAGGAAAATTCTTTGTCTCTTGTCTCTTGTGAATATTGTTGTGCATGTTATTCTCTCAGATAAGATCCTAGATCATATTGATTAAATGATAAAAATCTAACTTGGTATTAGAGCTAACCTGAGAAGAAGGCACTTTGCAGCTGCAGAATCTAGGGCTTCTTATTTTTTGGGTCTCTCTCCACAAATCATCGACAACAGGAGGCTAGGCTAACTCTCCATTGAAGGGCACATCTTTCTGTCGAAGCAGAATCTGATTCTGAGCATTTTCAGTTTTTGACCCGTCACTACTGCGGGAAATTAGGGCTTTTCACAGAAGAAGAATTTTTGAGTGAGCCCAACATATGATTTCTCTCCTCATCAAAATCGAGACCAAGATCGAAGTTTTTGGTTGGGTAGAACTCCGGGAAAGTCAAACCCTAATTTGAAAACCATAAAAGACTAAAACTAGTCATTTTGGTGCATTCGCTATATCTCGATATTGGAGAAGGCTCAGGAGCCGAAACGTTTATAGGCTGGAGATAAATTACTGATGTACCCTATGTAAATTTTCAGCCTCATATTCACTATATTCTGGGAGATGTGATGCCTCCAAATCAGGGTTCCAACCTCTCCCAGGATTCATCTCTAAACATGACACCTAAGGAGAATTTATATATATCGGTCTATGAAAGTCCAAATGGAATTTCGTAAGATGTTCTAGATAGGGCACGAACTTTAATTTATGTGGTAAAAGTTTCATACCCTGAAGGTGAAACAGTGACACGTGGAAGTCTGTACAAGTTCGCTATGTTGAACAGTCCTGAATTAAGTCACCTTGGGAAAACTCTCATAAGTCTCAATTGGTGAAACCAATTCTGCTCAAACCTGCAGTTTTGGAAAGAGGAAAAAAGATGCTACCTCAATGCGAAGTTTCATACACAGAGGAGCATTAATTTCAGAGATACCGCAGAAACAATATCAGGAAATTCTGCAGAAAAAATTGAAGAAAACTAGGGCATCAGATATTTTGCAGTTCTGATCACAGTTTTGGGAAAATGAGTATGCTTCTTAGCTCGCCCTCAGGAGGCACATATTTCTATCCAATCAGATCTGAAAGATTCCAAGTTTTGAAAATTAAGGTTTCGCTGACAAACTCTAGATCAACTAGCTTCGAAACCAAGACAGACACCTCAAATCAGTAAGATCTAATCTTTTGCTATTTACATTTGAGGTTCTCATTTCAAAATGACTAATCACACCAGCTTGATGAAGCTAACAACTTCCAAGTATGGGAGTATAGGAACTTCGTGATCCTTGAATAAATTGACTTAGATCATTATTTCAATAAGGAATTTCTAAGAGCCAGAGGGAGATGAGGCTAAGGCTAGAGCTAAGAGAATCATTGCAGATTCTATTAAAGATCATCTCAGCCCTCATGTGTCATCCTTGAAGACACCAAAAGGAAATGTCTGATGCTATGGCGAAGCAATCGAAGAAGAATAAGATATTGTTATAACCACCTTGAATGGCCTCCCAGGATCATGAGATTCATTCATTCGAGGAATGTGTGCCAGAAGGAAGTGATTACCTTCAATAGACTTTGAGAAGAGTGCACACAAGAAGAAACTCGACTATAATAAGAGGAGAGAAGATGGGAGCAATTGAATATCAAGCTCCGACGATTCAAAGAAGATCCTTCAAGCGATGAGGAATATGAAGGACTCAATTCTTGAAGAACCTCTTATCCATCTTAGCATTTGGATAAGAAATGATGATGTTATGAATGAAGAAGATGATGAAGCTGAAGGCTCAAGAAGGGGTCTACCCACGAAACAAATAAAGATAAGTATTTGAATTATTTTTTCCTATATATCTAGTTGTTTATATGATGTTGCTTAGTTATGAAATATGCATGATAGAATGTTTGCATTAATGACAATATACCACTAATATGCATGTGATGGGTAAGTAGCCCATGGTGATATACAACTCTCCATTTCTACTTATCTAGAATGAAACCTCTTTGCTGATATATTGGAATAGTGCACAATCTCAATTATGTCATGGTAGAGATAGAAGGCATCTAGAAAGTTTCCGTGAGACATGGATGAATGTTGTATTGGCTAAAATAGTTGCATGATTCTATCATTATGCATAAGAATTTTCCATTATGAATATGCCTTATAAAATGTTTCTAACCATACGAGTGGTGCATTTGACTTGTAGGAAAGATAGTATACAATCTCCTATAAGAAAAGAAGGAGGAGACTTGTTCCAAAGAACAAGTGACGACAGTTCAAGATTCACTCTAATAAGCATACATGAAGATGAACCAAGAAGCTTTCGTAGCAAAAGGAAAAGCTTCAGAAGAATATAAAGAGAATGGAAGATGAAGAATAATATGATGATACTTTCAAATAAAGAAAGAGGCCTCAGACACACTCCAGTTATGTGACACTATTGATGTAGATCCTTCCATCTATGAAAAAGCATACAAGAAGAAATAGAAGGAGACTATGATCGAGGAGTACTAGTCGATCGTGAAGAATGATGTCTGGGATGTGGTCTCGAGACCAGAAGGAAACTCTGTTGTGACTTCCAAGTGGATATACAAGATCTAGCATGCAGTAGATGGTAGCATCGTGGGATACAAGGAAATACTCGTAGCACGAGGCTTCTCACAGAAAGAAGGCATAGACTACGAAGAGACATTTTTTTCCACTGGAAGTTGAGACACATGACAGGCAGACTCGTGTGCAAATTAATGAAGGCCTTGTATGAGCTCAGAAGGCACCCATGGGATAACACATACATGAGGAGCTTGAAGATCACCTAGAGTGATGCAAATACTCGTAGCACGAGGCTTCTCACAGAAAGAAGGCATAGACTACGAAGAGACATTTGTTTCCACTGGAAGTTGAGACACATGACAGGCAGACTCGTGTGCAAATTAATGAAGGCCTTGTATGAGCTCAGAAGGCACCCATGGGATAACACATACATGAGGAGCTTGAAGATCACCTAGAGTGATGAAGATATTAACCTTTGCTACAAGGTTGAAGATAAAAACCTATAGAGGATGGCAAGCTCACAGATGGGTGCGAGAATAACTTTTAAAAAGGTTCAAGATAGAGGATCTTGGTATCCAGTAACCCTAGATGGATACATAGAATATTAGTAGCAGAGGAAACTACTTGTCACTCCAATACATAATGTTTCAATACATAGAGTATGAAAGGTAGAGGGAGAATGATGCTCCGCTTTAGAGGGAGTGACCGTAGAAGATCCGAAGGTTCAACATGGTACAACATGATGGATAGCTTACTGATGGCTCTAGGATTTACTGAGAGTAAAGCAAGTTCCAACCTTTGCTTCAAGGTTTAAGGAGAAAAAATAGTGATGAACCTGTTATATGTTGATGACCTATTCCTGATAGGAAAATAGGAACTCATTATAGATGCAAGAAGGAGACTTGCTGTTGAGTTTGAGATAAAGGACTTGGGTATGATGCACTACTTTCTAGGCATGGAGGTGTGTCAGAGTGCGAATGGAATCTCCCTTGGACAAGGGAAGTATGCAATGGAGATCCTGAAGAGGTTTGGGATGATGGAATGCAAGGCCATGGCCACACCTATGGAATCAAACCTGAAGCTATTGAGTGATGCTTCATCAGAGACGGTTGATGCCATGATGTATCGTCAGATGTTTTGTTCATTGATGTTCTTGACGGATCTGAGACATGCTCACCTAGTTGCAAAGCATGCAGTGAGGTACCTAAAGGGTACAATTGAGTATGGGTTCAAGTATGATACGAATCAGAATACTAACCTGCATGGTTATGTTGATTCGGATTGGTAGCGCCACTGAGAATAAGAGCACCTTGGGTTGCTTCTTTAGTTTGAGATCCAGTATGGGCTACTGGTTTGGCAGGATGGAGTCCTACATGGCGCTGAGTACAACCGAGTAAAAATATGTTTCAACTTGCTCGACTATTTGTAAGGTAGTATGTTTCTTTTGAAATCTACTATTTGATTTGATTGATCTGGCTTGCATTTTTGTATGATGCAGAGAGGAGCAGTGAAGCTCCAGTTTGTGATCCAGATCGAGATCTCTCGAAAGAGGGAGTTCTAGCATAGCCGGTGAAACAGGTTGTTTGAGCATAAAATCATGGTGAAGCTCGTAGGTTCCTCAGACGTAATCAGTCCTGTAGGTTGTCCTTGGATGTAATCAGTCTTGGTCAAGCTCGCAGGTTATCCTTGGACGTAATTAGCCCTGATGTGATTCTATTCTAGAAATGGCCAGAGTGAAGTATGAGTACTTCAGAAAGAAGCTTGTTGGTTCTTCAGATTGAGGTTCCCTCCAAGGGGAAGTCATACACATGAGCCCTTCCTAGATGGTAGTAGGCGTGTCCTACCATGTCGGTCGATGTAAGTATTGAAGCCTTTCCTATATGGTAGTAGGTGTTTCCTACCATGCCGGTGAATGTGAATGTTGTGTTATGTGTATCTGGGTTGTGCTACGAGATGATCTGAAGAGAAATACCTTGCAGAAGGTGAGGCCTACATCTAGCATGAAAAAGGGCTGGCTCTATAGAGAAAGACCTTGCAGAGGGCAAGGCCTACATCCAACATGAAAAAGGGCTGGCTCTGTAGAACTACATCCAACATGAAAAGGGTTGGCTCTGTAGAGGAAGTCCTTGCAGAGTCAAGGCCTACATCCAACATTAAAAAGGGATGGCTTTGTAGTGGAATACCTTGCAGAGGCAAGGCCTACATCCAACATGAAAAATGGCTGGCTCTGTAGACCTACATCCAGCATGAAAAAGGGTTGGATCTGTAGATGGAGACCTACATCTAGCATGAAAAAGCGTTGGCTCTGTAGACCTACATCCAACATGAAAAAGGGCTGGCTCTGTAGATGGAGACCTACATCCAACATGAAAAAGGTCTGGCTCTGTAGACCTACATCCATAATGAAAAAGGGATGGCTCTGTAGATGGAGACTTACATCCAGCATGAAAAAGGGCTGGCTCTGTTGATGAAGACTTACATGGAGGCTAGGCCTACATCCAACATGAAAAATGGATGGCTTTGTAGAACTTCCTATGACGAGTAGAATTGAGATATAACACCATTTTCTTGAGATAGCGAGAGCAGTGATGATGATGATCCAGCTTTGATGATGATCCAGTGACGAAGACTTGTGTTGATGAATTGTTTCAAGAGAATACCTTCGCAGTTAAAAGGGAGTGTTAATGTATTTGTAACTTCAGAATGTATTCACTTGTATATTTCTTATTGTATTTCATTGTACCCCGACGGAGATGTTTATTCCTCCGATCGAGAGAGTCATTAATATAAGAAGCTCATGTAAAGTCATTGAGGTTAACCCTCTGTTGTAAGTTGGGGCAATAGTCCCCACAGTTGAGTGGTATTAGGGTTATTAGACTCTCCTAGTGAAGTCAGTCCTATAGAGTAACTGTCAAGTGGAAAAAAGTGTAAATAGAGAGTGAGACTCTCTATTTGAAACACACACTCACTCAACTGTAGCGCATGAGTGAGAGAGGAGGAGCTCACACAAGTGAGAGAGAGAACAACTGTTGGAGATCATTTTTGTGTTTTTGGGTTTTACTTTTGCTATTGGTGCTCATTCTATCTCTGAGGAAGTTGCGGGGTTTTCTCCTTTATGGTTTCCCCAAGGAAAATTCTTTGTGTCCCTTGTCTTTTGTGATTATTGCTGTGCATGTTATTCTCTCAGATAAGATCCTAGATCATATTGATTAAATGATAAAAATCTAACAAAACTTGTGTAAGAAAATCAATGGCAACATAACCTAAAACACAAAAAATAACAATGGAACACACACACACACACAAAATTCATAGAGATTTGCATTGGAAACCCTTAACCAAGAAATACAACCTATCTAAGAGTTGCTCTATCTATCTCATTGTATTATATTCAAAATTTACAATGCAATATTATAGCATCCAAAACCCTAATTGTTAACTCAAATTATATTACAAGCCTAATCCCTTAATTAGGATTAGTCTACAATGGAAGAAAAAAACATTAGCTGAAAAAACACAAAATCGACAAAAAACAGACCCAACATTTTCTTTCAGGGGAATGCCCCCCATGCCTCCATAAACCCCCTTAGCTCTAGGAACCTTCAAAGAACGCAACACATGTCTAAATATGGGATCAAGTTATGGGATTTTACAAATCCATAGAATCTTCCTACAAAAAAGTAAACCATACAAAGTTAGGGATAAACCCATACATAAATAAATACGAATAAAAAAGGGGCTTAAGACAAATAGTACATATAAAGGTATGCAACATAGGGACTATAGTTTTCAATATTATTTTCCAACGTATGAAAGATTCTTGAAATATCAACAAGGGGCAAAGGTATGACCGTGAATGTTTCGTTTCGATAGAGAGTTCCACTAGTGTTGATTGTGAATTTATTTCTTGCCTAGTAAGCCATAACCCAATACCTATAACCCCATTGCAATACCTATATACACCACAAGAATACTTATAAACTTGATTCATTTAAAAAATATTTCTTCCCCACTTAAAATATTAAACAATATATTGATTTGATTTTTCAGAATTTCAAAATCCAATTTTGATGTTGGTTTGATTTTTCAGAATTTCAAAATCCCCTTTTATAATTGGTTTGATTTTTTAGAATTTCAAAATCCCCTTTTATGGAGGAATGTGATAGGATATTCACCAACATAAATCCACTGTGACTGGAAGAATATTTAAGAAAAAACTTGGTTTGATTGCATGAGTCAACTAAAACCATTCCCTCTTTAACAAATTTAGCAAACCCTACCAATATCTAAAGAAATCCAACCTCTACAGCAATAATTAGCATCTCTCCAAAGAACCACTAGAAATAACCCCTCTTATTCTAAACTATTGCATTTACTAGAATCTTTTCCCATGTACCTTGAAAGATCTATTGAGCCACAATGCCTCTATTATGAATTATCAATCTACTAGTCTCATCTCACATAGTTAAGACTTCTCACTCTACTAGTCTCATCTCACATAACTACCTTATACTTGTTATACCAAAATCTCGTCATCATGAGCCATGTGTCAACTTTGTGCCTGAATCCCTAAAGTTCCCTTAGCTAAAGTACATTGAGTATGAAGGTGTCCCTAGCATATCTACCTCCTTTAAGTAGGATGGCACACATTACCTTCTATGACAGAGCGCTAGACCGTAGGTGGCATAGTTCTAACCTTGACAGGGTGTGCCACCGGCACACTTATCCCTCTTGCAACATGCGTCAGCCCTCCTTTTTCGCTCTTTTCCTTCATTTAGGGTGTGTCATGGGTGATTAGAATGGATAATTGGAAGCTTCGAGCGATTTCTCGAATCTTGGTGACATGGAGGTCTATCCCTAGTTACTAGGAGGGTTGGAATTCAGTTCCCTAACCTAATGGGAGGATCCCTTAGACCTCTACCCTTAATCTTCAACCTATTCTATCCCTAGACTTATAAATATGAAGCCTCTCTCCATGGTGAGGGAGGAAGAACTATAGTACTCTTGTGCTAGTGGAATTTCTTAGGCAATCCTTACTCATCCTTTGGGGGGGAAACCATCATTCTTTGGAGGCTTGGCTTGGATTGTTGGATGGAAGGTTGTAACGTTGAGGCTTAGGTTGTGACGTTATTTTTCTATGTATTTTCCATTATTACAGTAATACAAACTATTTCCATAAATATTGTTGTGTTGATAATGTTTAGAGCTTTCTTCCTTAACTGTTAGCTTAGATCAATTCATATTTAGATATGCTTGTATTGTTTGCCTATTTCCATTTTCTCTACAGGGTTTTGCAGCTTGATATCCGAGAGCTATGGAGCTTGGATAAACAAAGAGAAAAGTGTTTTGCAGACCTCGGGTAAGTGATCTATTTGTTTAACTTGTATCTCTATTGATCTAGGAAACTAGATTGTATTATGTACTTATTTGTTCTAGATGCCCTTGGACTAGGGAGATATTGCTCGAGTCCGCTTGGGTAGATTAATATTGGTGACCATTCTGGGGATGAACATTCCATTTTATAGCCTCTTGAGACCCTCATACCTTTGGATTTTATCATTAAAAAGTTTCTTGGATTCCCTTGATTCTTTTTGGGATCAGTATTAGACCTCTTTCCCTTCTAACTTAGGAGATATAGCATTTTTTTTGCTTGGTATTCGACTGGCACACCCGGGTTGTGTCTTCCCTACGTCACTGTCTGGCTGCAACACTTTGCCTTACTGGAGCACCCTGACTGTGTACTAGGTGTGCCAACCCCTCTCTGGCACTCTGGTGTAGTGTCTTATGGTGCGCCAACCCCTTAAAGCTTAGGGATCAGCTAGGATTTCCTTCATTTTTGGCTTTTGGTCCAATTGATTGTGATATGTAGGCTGCATATTATAGTCACAAAACCCCTAGGCCTAGCATTGTATGTATTTGGATTTGGTTTTGTCGATTTTGGATGTTTTACTAGTCAAGTGAGTAACTTTGTCGTGGTGGGAAATTTCAATCCCCCACCTGTTGGTTCTATCTTGCAATCCCTGTTCACATTACCAGATCTGTTCAGATTGTTGGATCTGATCTCAAAACCCTTCCTCCACTTAATCTTTGAGTTTTAGTTGCATTTGTTATATTTTGAGCAATTCTCGAGTGTCTTTGAGTTGTTTTGGTCCTTGTCATTTTTCTTTTGGGACTTCTGAATGATTAGTGTTGTACACATTCTCTCATTTTCTGTTTGTAGATATGAAGAGTGTTTGGTTATCAAGTTCCATTTTGATACATGCACTTGAAAATCGAAGTGTTTCGTTATTCTTTTTTTCTTTTTTCAGAACATTGTTAAGATTTGTCGCATCTTCGATTTCGTTGCGCTTTTTTCCTTATTATTGCAGAAATTTAGAGTCATTGCACTCTAGGAAGAAATTATTCTTTTCATTACTGCTTAGGTCCATTTTGGTTTGAAAATAAAAAAATCTCTCCTTACCTTGGGTAGTTTTCATCGAAAGATAAATGTGCATCATAATGTAGCTAGGATTTGCATTCTTTTTACATTTCTTGTCTACGCCTCATGCGTCCACTTAACCACACAAGATAACATTAACGATAGCTTAGGATTAAAATAATTTAGTAACTATATGTAGCTTAGAGATGTGTTCCAGCGTCTTAAAACATAGGAGTTGTCTTTATTTGTCTGCATTGCATCTTGGGGATCGTGTGGTTTTTCCACGCATTGCTGGTATATCGAACAACCTTTCACATATCCTTGAGGTATATAGAAAGGTACTTCATGTACTCAGTGGTATATAGGAAGGGCCCTTTCAAATGGTTGTGCATTAGACAACACTAATACAGATTTGAGATCCCATGTACCTAGTCTATATCGAGAGATCCTGTTAGGATTCCTATGACCAACTGAGTCAACCATTTGGTCTTCTTGGCATCACAATACAACGAGGACAACACTTGGGGAGATTACTACGCACATACCATCCAGGTAGTCGGGTATTCAGACAAGGTTACGGTCTCAATCCGCCTTGTTGTATTTTACTGTTGGACTTTGCGGTGTATAGCGAGTTGTGACGCCTTGACAATCCTGTGAAGATCCTAACTTTTCACCCACTCCTATTCATAGAATTTTCTTGTTGATTTTAGACTTGAGTAGTGTTTGATTTGTGTGGTACTTCAAAGTTTCTTAGAGAGTTTAGATATGGAAGATCCTCCTAGGACCACCAACCAAGAAACCCCTTTTCACGGTATGTCTTTTGTTTCTCCCCCTTGTGGAAGTGTTGGTCTTCCCTTCATGGCCACATTTAAGTCTTCCCAGAGTGACTATATGATTACCAATATGGTTATTCTCCAATCCCTTTATACGAAGTGCACCATTTGTGTCAGATCATAGTCCTTCACCGCATGAGCATCAACCTCATGTTAATCCTTCCCCTTCTTCGTCGAATGTTGAATCAACTTCCTTTTCTTCCTCTTCACCTATTAAAAACTCTGATGTTAGTAAACAAGTTGGTAAGAAGAAGACAAAGAGGAAGGATAAGAAGAAGAACATTAATCAGAAGGTCACAACTCCAACCTCTAATCGTCATGTTGGAAACCCATGAGCCATTGATCACAGTGCTAAGAGTGTTGAATTGCCCACAAAAACACTTTGTAAGGCTAAGTTTCCTTGTAGACTTTGCAAGGGTGACCATCTTTTTAAATATTGTCATGGTATGTCCCAGGTTTTATAAGTGTGGTCTGAGGCTTCCCAACACTCGATGTCATCAGCCTCTGGTCATCATACTTATGATACCCCATCAACCAGTGACTATGTGGTCAAGAGTCGAAAAGAAAAGGTTAGATATTCTTGCTTTCTATTTAAGGACATGCATCTTACATTCCTTTGTCCTCTCATGGATGAAGCTTCAAAGTTGTTGGAAGATATTATTGTTCCTAAAAACTGGCTTCCAACGAGTTATCGTAAGTCGTCCCTTGACCTCCCATTGGTTTATAAAGTGGTTGATCCAGTCCCATCCTCGGTCGATCCCACTCTTTCTTTAGAGAGTGAAGACCAGGTAATTCGTCCCACTCTTCCTTTGGAGAGTGAAGTTAAAGTGGTCGGGTTGGTGTCATCTCAACCTGATCCCACTCTTTCGTCAGAGAGTATTAAGATTGAAGTAGTCACTTTGACACAGTCTTCGGCTTGTTCCTCTCTTCCAGTTGAGAGTGAACGAAAACCTGTTGAAGTTTTTCGTAGTTAGTTCTGATTGTCCTAGGTAGGGGGGAATTTTGTCTATTTCAACATAATCCTCTCCAAGCACTGAGGTTATTTGCTTTGATTGGAGTAATTTAACAGAATCTCATATTCATTCGAGTGTTCCTTTTCAGATATCTGTGCGATTTACCGCTAAGAGCATACTTTGCACTATTATTGATGAAGGAGCTTCTGTTAGTAATCTATCCTCAACTGCTTGGAAAGCCATAGGTTCTCCTCATCTTGTGCCAGCCATCGATCAGATATTGGCTTTTAATCGAAGACCTACTAGACCTTTAAGGATCCTTCCTCATTTTCTTATTGCCTTAGGAGGGAAAATTGTCCGTATTGATGTTATGGTAGTCCAAGGTCCCTTATATTTTAATATGCTCCTTGGGCGAGATTATGTTTATGCCATGAAAGTTGTAGTCTCCACACTCTTTCAAGTGATGCATTTTCCCCATGATGGAAAGATTGTGACCATTGATCAGCTTTCCTTTGTTAAAATTGATCATCGTACGACTCCTAGACATTAGACTTCCCTGAATGTCCCGCATGTTCTTGTGGTTCGACTCTAAGTCCTTTATTCACACTTGGGAGAATGTACTGAGATACCTTGTGAATCATTGACATCAATGGTGATCTCCCTCGCACTTGTTAACTATATACATCAATGGCTGGTAATCAAGTGGTTTCTACCGTGTTCGACATCAATACATTGTAATGACATGGTTAGATTCGTATTGTTGCGGGTTCAACTTGAAGACCCTAGGTTAACTGATATCTTTCCCAGGTTACGATGGAGTGTGTTCGATTCATATTACATGGATCCACTTTGTATTGGTCGTGGATGTGTTATCATCTCATCGTGGATATACGTTTGTGTTTAGTCGGTCTCTACTACCATGGATTTGCAATTTATTGGTCAGCAACCATGTTATGAGTCATGTGAGACTTGAGTTAGTGGTACCATAGTAGCTTCCAACCAACATCCTTGCCTTCGATTCTTCACTTTACAAAGCATTTCACCTATTGCATTCCTCTAGCTTCATGCTTTGGGGGGCATTATGTTATACCAAAATCTCATCATCATGAGCTATGATAGAGCGCTAGACCCTAGGTGGCATAGTTCTGACCTTGATAGGGTGTGCCAATGACACACTTATCCCTCTTGCAACATGCATCATCTCTCTTTTGGTTCCCTTTTCATTCATTCAGGGTGTGCCATGGGTGATTAGAATCGATAATTGGAAGCTTTGAGTGGTTTCTCAAAGCTTGGTGACATGGAGGTTTATCGCTAGTTACTAGGAGGGTCGAAATTTGGTTCCCTAAGCTAATGGGAGGATCCCTTATACCTATCCCCTTAATAGTCAACCTACTCTATCCATTTATCCTTATAACTATGAAGCCTCTCTCCATGGTGAGGGAGGAAGGACTATAATACTCTTATACTGGTGGAATTTCTTAGGTGATCCCTACTCATCCTTTGGGGGGAAATCATCATTCTTTGGAGGCTTGGATTGGATTTTTGGATGGAAGGTTGCAATGTTGAGGCTTAGGTTGGGACATTCTTTATCCGTGTATTTTCCATTATTGCAGAAACAAACTATTTCCATAAATATTGTTGTGTTGATAATGTTTAGAGCTTTTTTCCTTAATTGTTAGCTTAGATCAATTCATATTTAGATATGCTTGTACTGTTTGCTTGTTTTCATTTTCTCTACAGGGTTTTTCATCTTGAGATCTGAGAGCTCTGGAGCTTGGATCAACAAAGAGGAAAAGGATTTGGGGACCTTGGGTAAGTGATCTATTTGTTTAGCTTGCATCTCTATTGATCTAGGAAAGTAGATTGTATTATGTAATTATTTGTTCTAGATCCTCTTGGACTAGGGAGATATTGCTTGAGTATGCTTGGATAGATTAATCCACTAATTGTACTCCTGCAACAATATAAAAAGTTTGCATTGAGTTCCCTTCCTACCCTATCCTTAGATGAACTCGTGTTTAAAAAACCGGTCCAGTTGGACCATCACCAACCCTGAACCGATAGAAAACTTGACCTGGGGACCGATTCGGTACCGAACTAACCTGTCAAATGCTTGAACCTATTGGTTTGGTACCGAACCGGTCTAAACCGGCCGAGTGCCACTAAAATCGGTCGGGTTCCTCATTGAATGTCTCACTGTTTTACAAAGAAAACTAACCCTAAATAGGTTTCGTAGCACTGCTTTTGCACCGTTTTTTTTTGCATTGTTTAAACTTTGAAGTATGATTGTGTCCGCAAATTATGGATGGTATTGATTTCAAGGAATAAAAAATATTTGATCTGTCTCAATGCTCAGTAGATTCAAAATTAAGAGGAATCTATATTAGTATGTATACAAATTCATTAATATCTCTATTCATGATACTGACCTTACTATCCGATATAAAACCTTATTATCATATATAAAAGAAAAATATATTCAATATACAAACTTTACTATCAGATATAAAGAGAAATATATTCAATATACAAACCTTACCATCAAATGAAGTAAAACTTGAACTTTTAAAGAACAAAAAAAAATGTTTAAAACTAAAATGAATCATATAGATTTGGCTGGTATCTTCCTCAAATTTTGGTAAATTCCTTGTGTTTATTAAGTATTAGTCATTAGTTATCTCATATGTCCTTCTTGGTTTGGATACTTCACTGCTTTGAACTCACCAATGTTTCCTCTCTTCTTCAAAATCACATTATCTCATAGGATTTGATAAAAGAGACCCGTGGAAGAGAATATGGAGTTTTAAAAAGCTCTTACACCAAAAAAATGCTTCAAAATCACATTATCTCATAGGATTAGATAAAAGAGACCCCTGGAAGAGAATATGGAGTTTTAAAAAGATCTCACACCAAAAAAATGAGATGTAAATAAATGATATCTGATCAGCAATAATCAGAGACATGATTCGATCCGCAAATCCAAAATAGAAGCTACGTCTGATCAAAAGTTATCAGAGCCAAGTTTCGATCCTGGGAACTATAGATTATGGTCCTATCACGCTTCCGCTGCGCCACTTTAATGGCAGATGATACAAATGTTTCCCACCAAATACACATAAAATACTATTTCCTTAAGCTTAAATTACTTGTCTACATAAAGGGGCAGAAGTTGAGATTTGTTTTAAAATAAGAAATAGCATGACATCCAGTAATGCAAAATTGAGTCTAGTCGATGATGCTGCTGCTTCCGCAAATACATTACATATGAAGTCAAAAAAGAAAACTTACAGTATGGCGTTCAACCTCCTAATGGTAATACTAAATATGTATTCTACCCAAAAAAAAAGAAAGGTTATACGAAAAGAGAGGAAAAAACAATAAGGTTTTTTAAAGCACCGAAATCGTTAACATTTTCAATTGTTAAGGTATTTGAAGTAAAATATATCTCTCTAAGGAGGGGCCATGATGATGTCTTTTTTTTTTTTATGGAAATGCTTTCGTCCATATATTAATTTTTACAAGTGCAATCTCCCTACATATGCAAGTACCCTCAACCCTTTGTTCTCATTTCAATATTTGTACTAGTTTTTCAATTTTGAATATAGGAACATTGCACAATTGTAAGTGTATGAACAATGCACTAACACACGAAAATAGTTCATCTACCGAAAATATATACTTGCAATGAATTCAATAATTGGACAATAAATACATAGATCGCCATGCACGGAATAAAAAGAAAGGAAGGCACTCTTTGCCAATAGAGGTAAGGGATACCACAAGTGGCCAAGAAGTAAATGAGTCACTCTTCGTCACCCCACAAAATCCTCAACCACCCAGTAGTAGACACAACTTTCTAGTTTGCAATTATAACCAAGTGAGCTATCTAAACTGATGCAAGAGCAATCGTGCGTTTGGAAATGTTGACATAGATAGGTAAGGAATCAGTGAAGATATGTAAAGAACTGGGGGTTAGATATTCACCATTGCTTGATCAACTTGAAGAGTGGATTATTAGTCCACCAATAGAATAGGAAAAAGAGATGGGAATGTGTCATTTGTGGGGTGATCCCCGCTACAATCTGTATCGTCCATGTGAAGTATAGTTTTGGGAATTCTGCAGTCAGAGTCAAGCTGTGAACAACCAAGATCATTCCATCCATCATGTTTGTGAATGGTAGATCTAGCCTTTGCTAACAACATAAATGCAAGGGAAAAGTCATACAATATTAAATCATGGTCATTGACAAAGAAGACCGATGTAATATCTGATTAGATTCGTGGTTGTAGAATGGACATGGATATTCTCGACAGGTTGGAATAACTGAATGTTTATTGAAGTTAGTACGATGTGTATCTGGGGAGGATCCAGGCGGCTCTGTTTGTATATGCCTAGCCTAGTTTTGTTGGAGGCTGTGAATTTTTCATTTATTTTAACAATTAATTTCATTAATTCAAAAGGGATTTTCAAGGAACTTCAAATTCAAAGAACCAAGGAAGTCAAATGAAAGATAAGAGATAAGAAAACGGAAATTGAGGGGAAGAATGAGGAAGAAAAGAAAAGAGAAGATAGAGGCTTTTGTTGATGCCCAGAAATTCCCAAGCACTGACAGTAGGGACTCTCCTCGGTAATTGTTCTCAATTAAATCGTCCACCGTTTGGTGTGGAGAATCTGTCCAGTTTAACGGTCCAGATACCACAGATTGATTTGTTTTAAATTCTTTACCTGTTACGACCTAGTTCACCGTTTATGTGATTTTCTTTTTAAAAGATGAAATGAAAGTGCCTAATTTAAATGCATATAATCGATAGACATAAACCTCACTAGTGATGCATAGGTTCTTACCTCCACTACTACCTTACCAATTATCTATTTGATCTAAGATTAAACTAACTATCCTATTCTAGCCTATCCTATCATCATAGGGAGCAAATTCAGAATTAGAGTAATATACTGTAACTATTCATACCAATTTCACATATAGTTGTTTCAACATAATATTCACATTCACAGTAGAAATAATATAAAGAAAGCTCTGATATGATAAACCATTTATTACTCATTTCATACATAGATATTTTACATAGAAAACAAAACCATTCATAACCAATGAATTAATTCAAAGAAGTTAGAACGATTTCACAGTATATTGTAAGGAAGAAAGAAGAAGTAATTCCACGTTATACATTCCACACATTCTAAGCAAATATCTGTGCAAGCCTTTCCCTGCAAGTAAGTGTTTCTTATTAGCAGAAAAATCAGTCCTCTTACAAAGATAGTCCAACCCTTCTTTACGCTAGCAAAAGTCCTTTCATTTTACTTCTTCTCTCTATTTATATTACATTCAGAATTTGTCATCTAGTGACCTTTTGTTTACCCTAACCCTAGGGATTCCAAAATTTGTCATTTAGTGCTTTACATAGGAAAAAACAAAAGATTCTACAAAAGACAAAACTTTAGGTGGGCCCTACCATGCTGGCAATATATGTTGCCCATGCGTTAGCCTTCTCAACAATGGTTTTGTACTTTATCGGCTCCAATACTTGTAAGGTCACCTCATGGATTGACAGTTGTGTCTCTATACTTGCCACTTCTTCTACTTCAACCTTACACATGTATTCTAAGAGCTAGGCATTGACAAAAGCTTGACGACGCAATGGTGAATGTCTTCCTCCGTAAAGTCCTCCACTTTTCTTATATATTCTATGTCTTCCTGCAGCCTATCCTGCAACTGTGCCCAGTGTTGGCCTTTGTCCGGAAGCTCAGTTATATTCTAAACCAAATGAATTTGGCACTTCTCATAGAATTGATGGATTCTCTTATAAAAATCCTGTCATTTCTCGAAGGTTTTAGGAATTTCATTGCTTATTTTTTGGGCAGCTTTCCTGCAAAATTCTAGAAGCTCCATTTCTGACTTTATGTCCTCTGTTGTTTTTCGTGGAAGGTGGTTAGGAAACTTTGGATTAGCCTCCCTTCAGTTCATTTGACTTTTAACCTTCTCTGCTACCTCCAACATATTTTTCTTGAAATTCAGTGCTTATGCTGCGATTACCTTCAGTTTTTCTATCATCATTCTCAGCTTGTAAATTTCACCTGTGACGATCACCTGAAAATGATGCACTTGTTCTTGAATTTTGCAAGATTGATCACAGAAGGGATTAATGTCTTTCCTTTTCTTGTCAGCTAGCTCTAGTTGTTTCATCAAAGATTCATTTTACTCAACCAACTCTTCCACCCGAGTTTTCAACTCTTCGATATGTTGGTTCACACCTAGTTCTCTGGCTTCTAGTTGAGATATTCGTGATTCAAAGTCATTTTTCTCTCCTTCCATAATCACTGATTGTACATTCATTTCCTCCTTTTCTGTCTGCATAATATGGCATTCACTTAGTAGCCTCTCTTTTTCAAAGAGAATGGCATCTTGTTTCCTCTTTAATTCTATGCCTTCTCCTTGCAATTTTACTAGATTATCCTTTAGCTTGAGCAATTTTTCCTTGTTATGCTCTACATCGTCTATCAACCTATCAACATTATCCAGGTTGGCCTGTGCAGCTGCTATGTTCACTGAATCCATGAATTTTGGGTCCTTATGGGTACCCTCGATTATAGTATTCTCGATGACGGTAACCACGTCAGCTTGTGTACCCATTTTTAATCTTTTTTTAGACCTCCTCATGATGGTATTTCTTGTTTTGTCAAAGATGATAGTGTCGAAGTGAGCCACGGTGTGTTGCTTTGATGGGATGAATGGGGTGAGCTTGAGCTCCCCAAAAGGAATGTGACCACCGGTCAATGTTTCACTTGATAAACTAGGAGTGTCTAGGTCCATTGCCTCATTCTGGGTTGCATCTTGGTCTAGAGCTTCCTTGATCCTATCTTCTTCTTCCTTTCTTCTAAGTTCTTCCATCGCTTCCTCGAATTCTTTTTATGCTCTTTCTTTAATATTTCATCTTCCTGTTGCCTTTGGGCCTCTTCAATTTGACTCTTCTCGGATTCTTCTTTTATTCTTTTCTCAGTTTCTTCCTTTTGCAACTTGATATCTTCTTCTTTTTGTTTCTGCATCTTTTCCTCCATCGTAGTGCTACCATCTTTGCTTCCATTGGCACTAATTTTACAAGCAAAACACTTGTTTTTTCAATCAAATTGTTTTCCCTTCTGAATAGTTCTTCATATTTGTTGAAGAAGTATGCATATTCAAAATGTATTTTCACTGTCGTGCAATGTTCATTGACCTTCCCTCTGTTATCATATCTTTGAAAACTCTTTCTCCAAAATGGATTATGGAATGTTTCCATCTCCTTTACAAAATATTCGACTCCTTTTACCTTGGAAAATTTATATCCTCCGATGCAGAAAGGAAATGGGGGGGAAGTTGCTTTCTTCATGTCACGTAGGAAGCTGCCAACCCCATTTAAGAATACTTTCTTGACAACCTCTTTGTGGACTACAAAGTCTGTGGCGTATCTTGGAAAAAGGGACAGAGCTCTGGAACATCCATACATCCTAATGTGTGTTTCCTTATGCGAGAAGTAATAATCCCCATAGTCGCTTATGACTTCCATCGCGTTGTCGGATAAGCAGTTTGGCTCCTTTTAGGAAGATTATCCAGTAGAGGGGTATAAGGAACTCTTCACATATAAGTTTGTAATAGCCTACGTATTTATGGGCTCAGATAATTTGGTAAGCCACGTAGACTGAAGCCTTGGTCTTGTTCCAGATGCACCCTAACTTAGCAAACGAGTGTCTACTCAAAATGCATTCAATGATGTAAGAAGACATGTAGAATTCTACCCTCCTGTGGGTCAAATGTAATACCCCGATTTTGACCCCGTTTGCATTAAAAGGTACATGATGTATATATTGTAATTAATCGTGGTGTGGAGCTAAAGGAAAAATCCCCACCATCAATTTGAGTGTGTTATGTTTCGACGATTGGAAACGTTGCCGATGGTATATCGTGCTATCCGGCACATTATAGTTTTGGCATTATGTAAATATGCAAAATTTAATCAAAAACCCACAACCAACTATGGCGGTGCAACGATAATGAAAAGGGCATGATTTTTCAAGGATAAGGGGGGGGGGATGGTTAAACCATGAGCCTATGGGGAAAATCCATGTGTCAACCACCCATTTAAAACTGATGTTGTTAGTTGGGGGTAGTTATTGCTGGGAAGTGGTGAGTGGTAGGATTGTCAGTCCTTGCCCACACGCCCACTCCACCAGCAGACTCTCCATCTTCGCGTGCGCAGGGAAGCAACGGATTCCCATTCACTCCATTTTTGCTCATGCTCACACGCCAATTGGAATTCTCTATTGTTTTCCTCACGCAGGGAGACAACCGCCATTCTTGGTTATCTTGCTCATTTTCACACACAGGATTCTTCCTGGTTCTACTCACATAGTGAGCTGGGGAGCCGTGTTCTATCACCCACGATTTCCCTGTGAAGGGACATTCACGTTTTTCTGCTATGTGTATGTTTTCCCTTACCAATTTGTGGCCTGTGTATATGTTTTTCCCTGCCCAGCTGAGAACCGGATTTTCCTCTTCCATTTTCAGGCTGTGTAATTGTACTGTTGCCTCCTTTTTGAGACCGAGGTTGTTGTTTCCCGACGTTGTTCATTTGCTATGGGTTCAGTCACGTTTTAGCTTGCTGTGGCTATTATCGAGTTGTTTTGGCCATGATAGGGCCAAGAACGACTTAGGAATTGTTTTCCCCTGTCCAAGCTATGAATCGCTTGTTTGGGTGCGTGCATGCAGTGGTTGGTTTTCGGACTGTGTTGGAGTGGGGATGGGGACTTGGTTTGCTTGATAAAATTGGTGTGTTTGGGAGCCACACAGACAGAGCTAGAGGGATAGATTTCTTCTCCATAACCCCGGAGTAGCACTGGAAGGGGGGATCAGGGCCTGAGGGACTGTGTAGTAGAGAAGGGACTGATTTCCTAGTGTTGGGTGTGTGTGGGTGTCCTAGAAGTCAGGCTATTTCTGGTGTAGGAGTCCTTAGCTCTTCAATGAGCTCACCACCTTAGCATTCAACTTTTCCCCAGCTCCTTGACGACCTGGTAAACCCAACTGTGTCGGTTTGGCTGATTTGTGTATCCTCGACTATGTGTAAGCTTGCTTGTTCCTTATTCCTTTGGGAGATCATGCCCAACTTGGGGGTGGTAGCATTGCTGAGAGATTAAGGAGCACGCTAGCCTATGGTTGGGTGGAACGTTGCAGCGACGTAGCTGGTTGCGAGACAAGTTCCTTATAAGATAAGTATTCTTGACTATTTTCGTTTCTGCAATCATATTTGATGTTTAATGAATTATGATGAACATGTTGAATGCCTGAATGAATGTATGTTTGCTTCCGCTGTGTATGTAAATGATTATGCATCTTAGCATGTTTTATGTTCAAGCATTTCGGTTTTATGTATGTTCATGTTCATGGGGTGGTTTTCCCGGATGGTTAGTGTATGGTAGCGTCCTCTTCGTAGGTCTGAGGGTAGGGAAAGTTACAGTGTGGTATCAAAGCAAATGTTGCAGCATGGGCCTGAATGGGCCATGATGAATTAACTAGTAGAGGAAGGTTTCCCTCTGCCCAACAGAAATCAGAGGAAATCTGTGTATGATAGAAGTTTTTGTGAAATTTTTTGTCTAAGTGTGAAAATCATCGGGTGGCTTAGGCTGAAGCCCATCCGATACGTTAGAGGACTTAGTTTGAAGCTTCTCCGATGCCCATATCACCGCAGCGGAAGGCAGCCTGATGGGAAACCGCAGAATGAAAATTTCAAAAATTTTTGAAATTTTCTGTAAGTGCCAAGACCATCGGCTCATCGGACAACTTAGTTGGAAGATCATCCAACACAGACCTCGATAGTGATGAAAATTAGATGAAGTCTGAGCCGATACGTCGGCTCAGTTAGTTGAAAGATCATCTGATATAGACTCGGCATCGGCAGAAAATAGTTGATGAAGTAGCCGTGTCGGCGGTGGGAGATAGAGGATANAGTCTGAGCCGATACGTCGGCTCAGTTAGTTGAAAGATCATCTGATATAGACTCGGCATCGGCAGAAAATAGTTGATGAAGTAGCCGTGTCGGCGGTGGGGGATAGAGGATAAGAGCGCCGAGACTTTCAATGGAAAATAGATAATGAAGGCTTCGATATGTCGGCGGAAAATAGAAGAAGTTGGAGCTGACGGAGCGACGGGAGGAAAAGGAAGTGGACGTAGGTGATGAAAATGCCGATACGTTGGCGGAAGATAGATTATAAGGGCATTGACGTGAAGGAGAAAAGTGAATAAAAATTCTCTTAAGTTTTGAAATCGTTGGAAGTTGATTGCTGATGCGGAGCTGCAGTGTCGGCGGAGATCACCTGAAGGAAGTCGAAACGATGGAGGAATTTAATTGACCGAGGAACCGATGCGGTGGCGGAAGATAAAGGGAAATTTTCTGAAAAATTGTCTAAGTACAAGAAACATCGAAAAATTTTAGTTGTTTGAGCAGCCGACATGTCAGGAGCCAGAGGAAGATTGACCTGATACGTCAAAAAAAGTGAGTTGTTTGGACCGCTGACACATCAGAGAAGATTAGTGGTTTGGACCGCCGATGAACGTTGGGAAAATTTAGTCGTTTGTGAGTCCACCGTTGTGGCTGTCAATTGGATTATCATTCCGACAATTAAAATTTTCAACTACTGATAGTGCTCCAGTCGCCGACGCAGTGGGAACGTTTAGTTTTGAATTGCCGACACATAGTGTTTAGAGCTTCTGACCGCTGACGGGTTGTATGGTCCACGGAACCCATAGTTGGTTTGTTGCCTGTCGTTGCAGCTGCCAACGGAACTATCCACTCGAAGAATAGTGTTTCTGATTGTTGATACTGCGTTATGGGAGTTAGTTTCCTCGCCAATGCTGTAGTGGTTAACGGTTCCAATTGCCGATATGCAACCACCACGATGATAGTCCTTGGCATCGCCGATAATAGTCTGGAAGCTTAGACAACTAAGGATTCGACACATCAGAGAAAAATAGACGATCAGACTGTCGATGAGCATCGGAGAAAACTAGTTGTTTTGACTGTCGAAGTGTCGGAATTTTAGTTGGGAAGAGGTCCGATTGGGCCAAAGGAAATTTTGAGTTTTTCAAGTGGGATTTCTCAGCGAATTTCAACTGTTTTTCAGTGGATTTTTCAGCAGATTGTTAGTGGATTACAGGGCTGAAAAGGAAGAAAACTCTAGGTGGCTGAAGTTGGCATTCCAGACCAGAATACAGTTGTGTGTGAAAGTGCATAAATTTGGTGGAAATCGTCATTTTAGAAGTAGCATGATTTCACATCCGAGGTTAGAATGGAGCATGTGGATAGGCATTGGAAAGCTTATCTAGCAGGGAACAAGGGAGAATCACCAGAGTTGAATGCAGAATAGAAAAGTACTAGTGGTTGTTTGAAAAAAAAGTGTGTTGCTGTCAATATGGACAAATCCGAGAATTACATGCCTAGAGATAGCAAAGACCATGAAGTCAAACCAGCTATTATGCAGAAGAGGAGTTCCAGGAAAAGATGAGGGTTTTGAAAAGGAAAATCCCTTAAAACCTGTCTTGCTAACTATATTCATATTTTATAAGCTTGTGTACATAGAAATTATGGCATGGGGATGCTGAAAATGCATGGGGATATGTTTGCGTGCATAGGATATTACATATTGGTAAAAATAGTGAGAATTATACATTTATAATGAACCACTAATGTTAAATATTGCATTGGTGTTGGCATTAGTGGAAAAACCAATGACAACATGAGCATGGCTGAATATGTTGCCAATACTGATGAATGTGACCAAGGAACCCTATGGAGTAAGGGATAAGGCAACAAATCCAGGATCAAAAGTTGGTGAGCGAATTCTGCAATATCCTGCAAGAGACCAACCAAAATACTAATGTCAAGGGTGTAAGTAGGATCCATGCAGGTAATGGTTTAATTATGACAATTGCATGGCATGGTTATGCATTGAATGGATGTGTATGAAATGTTGAGTAAATGTTGTAAATATGCATACATAAGTATGGGTGCAAATGTTGTGATGCATTGCATGAATGCATCGAGATAGTGCTTGTGTTATTATGACTAACCAATGGCTAAAATGATGAATTGATGATAATTCTAGAATCCTTTCAAGTGCTGTTATGAATGCATGAAGAGGGTAGTCATGATCGATTGGCTGCCAGAATGCTCCATGGAAGGGCAAGGTCGTACAAATGATATGCCTGTGAAGTAAGGAGTATCTAAACATTTCATTTAAATTGCATACATGATGTGACTATCATCTTGCAATTTTAGTATGATAATGATTCGTGTAAAGTAAATAAGTTTTGGTAATATTGATGTGATTAACAGATCGAAGTGTTTGAATTCTATAATTCTGAAAATGCTTTAGTGATTGTTGCAGCAATGAAATGTTATATCCATGGAGATTTGCAAAGTGTTTGGCTGATTGAAGTTCAGATTTCAGGTAGATTGGTTGGGGCATGGCAATGTGAGTAAGACCATGACAAAGACCGAAATCTACCATGTGAAAGAACCAAACCTCATGAGAAGAGTCTCATGGCTGTGAAATTATTTTGTATGCAGAATGGGTTGTCAATTTGAACTTGTAAATTTCAGATTTGAGAAATTGCTGATA
Organism: Pseudotsuga menziesii; assembly: GCA_001517045.1. Taxonomy (NCBI): domain Eukaryota; kingdom Viridiplantae; phylum Streptophyta; class Pinopsida; order Pinales; family Pinaceae; genus Pseudotsuga; species Pseudotsuga menziesii. The sequence goes on along the minus strand of LPNX010239162.1, from coordinate 432,013 downwards.
ACTACTAATCACTGTTGGCTTGCATAGAATTGTGTCAGGAGGGCATGTTGTAAGTGGATGTTCATATTATGCTAGTAAGCATAAAATTATAATGGGATTAGTGGTGCTTCTTGCAAAAAGGACAACAAATGAGGATCACCTCATTGTTAAGCAAATCAAATTTTGTAGTAGACAGAGTTGCAATTTCATATTGAATATAATTACTAATGCCATTGCTTGGTTATGGAACAATCAAATTTAGATTGTATTAGTAGATGATGATTGAATATTTGGCTACTTGATGAATGTGCCAGGGGTACACATTGCAGGAATACCATGTGTGATGGCCTGCAGGAACCAAACTTCATGGGAAGGTTCTCATATCTTGGAAATGGGTTTCGGGTGAAACTCCATTGGACATTTTGGAAATGTTCCATCTGCACTACATGTTTGGTAAGAAACACGAGTGAGATGGTATGGATTATGTCGGTAAGACATGTGTGGGATATGGAATGTAAAAGGAGTTGGGATGGAAAACCGAGGGACTGTCAACTCAGAGAAGGGAGCCCCCATTCCTCCTTAATGAAGGAATACTGCATCAGCAAATGGATAAGTCTTCTGTGACCCTAGATAAGAATATGCATGCCAAATTGTTAAAATCAATATGCAGGGCATGTTTTGATTTTATTTCCATATGATAGATTGCTTGAGTATGAATAGGGCCTACATGGCTCACATCAGAAAGGGGTGCACACTTTCCTGATGTCGAGTCATGAAAGGGTTTTCAATATTGACTATACCCTAGGGAGTGGACGCACTCCTGGTGTCTCAATACTTGATAGTGAATGATATGAATTATGATTACAGTTTTAGAGCAATAACATTGATGGGTTTGCTTATATTGCTTGTGTTGACAGGCTAAACAGATGCAGTTTGGTTGCTGATATAAGTGCATTGTTGATATAAGTGATTTGTTGATGGCCTGATAAACCCAACTGTGTTGGCTTGGCTGATTTGTTCCTTCCCAGTCGGCGTGAAGGTGTACTGGCTGGACATTAATTATTTGATGTTGAGGAGCATCCTGCGTGCTGACCTAACATCCAAGTCCATAGGCAATTCCAACGCTTGCAAAGCAAAGCGGGACCCCGTGGACCAACGAAGAAACACACAAGATAAGTATTGGATTATCTTGCAGCTTCTTGCTTATGAATATACATGTGTATATGGTTTGGTTATGACCTTCTAACTCTTGTTTAGAAACAAACCAATGAGAATAAACTAAACATGTGAATCTATTCAATGTTTGAATATAGGTATCATTGGGAGCGAGGACTATGAGGGCATCCTAGGGGTGCATGTGGACATGTGACTGTCCTAATGAGCTCAAAATGAGCAACAATGAAAAATGTGCTAGTGGGACTGTGAAGATCCTAGGAGTCGAGAGTTGTAGGCAAGCCATGTGGAGAGACTCCATGGTTGAGAGGTCTGGAATAGACTGGAGACACTAAGTGTCATGGCCAAGAAGGGTTGGTCCAGCATTCACAGTGAAGTGAAAGAGGCTAAGAGCTTGAAAACCACAGTGGTGGTGTGGGTTCCAGAATGGAACACGACAAAGAGGGGAATAACTCTTGCTACTCTCTCTCTTTCCTTTTTTTGATTATATATATACTTGCATTTATGAAAACAGAAGATTGTTGAATGCATGTATGGCTGAAAATAGAATGTGTTTATTTGCTTAAAATAAATTGTGAATGCTGGAATAATTAATTTCCTACCCAAGAATGTACATGAATGAGCTCATGTGCTTGTTGGAAAGGCATGAAAAGTATGAAAGTCTCCTTGATAAGACTTGGACTGCCATGTCAATTGGGAAATTAAATTGACTGGTTTTAATTCTTATATTATGCTTGGCCTAACAGAATTACAATGATGCATTTCACATGTGAAAAAATTGAAATCCAGTCGTGCACATTGATCATGGCAACAAACCAAAAGCTATTGGACTTGGCTGGAAGTCTCCTTCAAACAATTGCCAAGACCCAAGAAAATCTTGAAGAGATGCTCAAGATACAGAAAATGTAGAATGAGATGAACCACCATATTTTGCAAGACTCTATTTGTTTGCAAAAGGAAGTAAAAAGCCTTCTGGGAGCAATTCGTAAGGGAAAGGAAAGTGGATCAATGATGGGGCATTCGTCTAATCGGTCCATTAAGAAACGTTCCAGGCATGAAGACTCAAAGGAAATTGAGCAGTTAAAGGTGAAGCAGCCAACGAAATGTTGGAAATGCGGAGGACATCATTATCGCCGGAACTGCCCAACAAGGGAACAAAAAGAGGGTAATAGTGTTAGCAGGAATATTTCACTTTCTACGGACATAAGCTGTTCCTCTAGTCTGAATGGTTCAGATCCAGAACAAATGAACGACAAAGGATGAAGACCCTCCCTGGATATCGTAGATACCTAGAATGCCTGCTTCGATAGTAAACCTGTGTATTTGCAATCAAATTAAACACAAAAGCACATCAAAGCTACCAGAACATAATCTATTAATCTATGTCAGTGACTAAGGAATCCAACAACATTTACATGTGAAATCAAACAACAACAGTAAAGTGGGACGGAAATCAGCTTTGCATTAAGATTAAAATGGAGAAGTTTACAACCAATTAAGCCTTAGTGTTGACATGCAGCTCCATGAAACCAAACATTTTCATCCCCATAAGCTCCAAATTTGCTCTCTATGCTCTCCAATGGCTTGGGCCAATTGGTCCATCCAACAACATAACAATACCTCAATTGTTCCCCCTTCAACCGTGGACATGAGCTTGTGTTTGTAAGGCTTAATGGATAGAAATGGTTGAGATATTTGTGGATGAGGTGGCCTCTAAGATCCTAGGATGAAGGATCTCAAGCTCAGCTGACCCACAATGATAGGGATAAGGGAGGACACGAGGCTCATGATCTAGAAGCTCCGAGAATCTTCTATTTTTCCCATTTTACCTAGGGTACCACTTTTCTCTTTCTATAACAGAGCGGTTCAGGTAAGAAACGCTTATGGACCAAGGGCTATAAGCGGTGGCACCGCTTATGGATAACAAGGAACATGCGGTGCGAGCAAGGTACCGCTCATGGATAAAGGGGAAAGCGCGGTGCTGAGTCTTTTTTGAAAGATTGACAATCAACATGGGTTTCCACTCCAAGTGCTGGGATTAAGGGAAAATACGTATGTCAAAGGTCTTATCACATGATGATGACCGGATTTTGGTATAACAGGATGCCCCCCAAAGCATGAGTCTTAGAGAGACACGATAAATGAGAGCTTTGATAGAACAATTCATTGCTACGAGGTGAACATGTCAGCTCGATCGAAGCATGTTGTCAAGTAGGCATCTGTAGTACATCAATATTTTTGACTCATAGACACAAGTAACTAATTCATGGCTGCAGACCAATACAAGGTAGATCCATGGAAAGAATAAACAAGCATGGCTACTAGAATACAACGTAGATCCATGTGATAGAAGACTCAAACTTGGACATAGCTACCAAACATACAATGTAGATCTATGTCATATAGACAGAAATTTGAGCATAGCCACAACCATACAAATGTGGATCCATGCTAGATATACAAAACTCTATCGCAGCCTGGGGGAAAAACAATGAGCACTTTAACCAACTACCCAGGGTCTTCATCTCGTCTTCCACAAAGTACGATTCTATCCATGTGATTACAATGATCTGAAGTCGAACATGGTAGAAACCACTTGATTACCGGCCAATGATGTGAACCATTAACAAGTGCGAGGGAGATCACCATTAAGTTCAATGATTCCCAAGGTACCATAGTACAATCTAATGAGTGTGAATAGATGTCATGATGTCGAACACCCAGTCAATTCTATCGATCAAAGGTCAATGATGTGAACCTATGTCAAGAGTGAGAGAATCTGTCATTAAGGCATACAGATCTCAAGGTACTAAGTTTTTGTTTCTAAGACTATTTCCCAAATAATGAGCTGATGTCGACGGGAATAGTCTCGTTGAAGGAGGGCCATAATGAGTCCCACATAGACGGCACGAAAATCGGAACATAGTTCTGGAATGATGTGAATGTAGTAACCATAGGACTGACTCAAAAATACTGACACAAAGATTGTGTTGACTGCAGAGGTAAACTTCTTCAAATCCCCTTTGAACATTGGGAGGCACGACACAAGACTTGGCAGCATGATTAGACGAGACAGACACATAATGCGATAGTGGACAATGCATTCTTTTGAAAGACTCAAAGGAGTGGCACGACTCATGAAAGTGGATCGTCATGGAGATCAGCTGAATACCCAATTGACTGACATGATGTGCAGATAAGTGTCATGTTTAAAGGTAACGACAAACTACTGCCATTTATTTGCAAAAATGATCCCCTTCCCATTTCCCCTATCATGATCGATGAGTGCCTATTTTTGGTTTTACGAGTTCAAAGAGGGTAACAAACACTCGATATAGTTTGTCAGAAGACAAGTCCAGACTCATATGTTTTACGAACCTGAGAGAGGAGGGGTTCATTCCCAAAACGGGTCTCTCAATGTTTAATTTAACGAGTCCAATGAAAGAAAACTCGGTATCGTTCATGTTTAGAGAGTCTGAACGATTACGGAAGAAGACTCCCAAGGGGTCCTTTTTCGTATGATTTAGTCTCTAAGGCCCGAAAAAGTGTAAAATTATACCTTAGAGAACTCTTCCAGTCATGATTAGCTGGAGTGTTCCTTTTTCGTAAATAGTCCTATTCGAACCGAAAAATAGATAACCTACCGTCGGACGGACGACTCTTCAAATACTTTAACGAGCGCGAAGAAGACAATATCGCTCGACAATTTTTTCATATTTAGGGAGCCTAAAAAGAGTTTAAAGAGGATTCCATGAGGTTTCTTTACAGAAAGTGAATTTTTATGATCCTGGAAAGAATCTGAAACAGACTCGATGATCTTTTCGTGTTTAAGGAGCCTCAAAAAAGAGGTGAAAAGAAGACTCCATGGCGTCTCTTTACACAATGTTGATTTTTACGAGCCTGGAAAGAATTTGAAATGGACTTGGACCTTTGATAATGGGTTTAAGGAGCGTAACCAAAGTGTCGTAACAAACGCTCATCGACCTTTTCCATTTTATGGAAGTGCGAAAAAGTCATAAACAAACTTCTAAAGCTTCTTACTATAGTTTCTCTTATCCTGCAATCGACTCAGAAACAAGTGTTAAATGCGTTCATGACTAGCACTAAGGGATTACGATTGATAAATTTAGAGTAAAAAATAATTTTACATCAAAACTATAGTATATCAGGCCCAAAAATGCCTATATAAGTCATGTAAATAGTAAAAAATCAAATCATTTTACTATTTAGTCATAGTGGAGAGCATTTGGAGCACTTTCTTAGCCAGATCTTCAGCAGTTGATACTGGGAGTTCCCATCGTCAGATTTGAGCACCGTCAGTTGCAGGTAACAGCTGAAACCTTACTCTTTCCTTTCATAGAATTCATTTTGAGCTTGGTGGGGTTTTGGGCTTGTATGGAAAGCCCTAAAAACTTGAAAACGGGTACCGCGCATACCCCTTATGGGATACGCGGTACCTCCCAAGAACCGCACCTAAAACATTGATAACAGGCAGTGCCACTGCCTGTCTCCAACGGTGTCGACCGTGGAGATTTCAAACTAATAGCACAAGCAATAATAAGTCATTATTTTGATTTTAAATGATTAGAGATGATTCTAATGGGAGCTATGATTGTTTTTGGCAGGTTTTTGTTGTTCAAACATGGTGATATGGAAATAAATGCAACATGACAATGATTATGCTTTTGCTGAAAGGAATGCGGGTTGTATTGCCGCATTACGTGACTGTGGGCTCCTGAAATTATTCCGGACCCCAAGCATGGTGTCACATGAGTGGTTATTAGAGCACATACTACGGATGTGGAATCCAGAGCAGAAGTAGTTCGAGGTTGGGGCCCATATTCTGATAGTGGAGGTAGAGGATATCTACTTTCTGACTGGTCTCTCGAGACAGGGTGCCCCCATCTCACTGACAGGTTCCTGTGGAGGGGATATTACCACTCGAGAGTTGATAGATCATCACTGTGCTCCAAGGACGAGCACATCGGGGAATAAATCCCCATCAAAGTAGTGACAGATGGGCCCCTACGAACCGTTATATTTACTATGCAGAGGGTGGCCGGGAGTCAGGGTGTGCACCAGGCTTCTAGGGCACACATGTTATATTCCATAGAGGCCATGACACCCACGGTAGTCAACTGGGTGAAAGCCATGCTTCCGATATTCAAAGATCAACTGACTAAGTGTCGACAGGGAGAGCTAAAGTAGTTTGGATTTGGCTCCATTTTAGCCTGCTTCTTCTTCGAGCGGGTTCCACAGATAAGACCCTAGGTGGTCTTTAGAAGTCTGAGAGCACGGGACCCCCGTATGCTGAGGTGGGTCCAGATCATGGCTCATATAGGAGTAGGTAGAGGGAAGGTGAAATTCGGTGACCTGTTCTTGAGATGGCTTCGAGATCAGATCCTCATGGTCGAGGATTATGCTTACTTAGGTAGGAACTTCATCGGAGATCTTGACCTACCACTCCCACCTGGCAGACAATGGGGCGACATCGATAAGAAGCAAGAAACCCTAAAATGGAAAAAATGTTTTTATTTATTTATGTTTTTTAATGTTTTATACTTTTTATGTTAAGTGATGAGACCTCTATATTCTCATGTAGATGTTGGAGCAGCACGACCTAGAGGAGCATCTCCACTGGATAGGCGAGGTGGAGCCCGCTTCGTACCACAGGGCAATGATATCACCGGGGAGTTAGAGGAAAACTTGGAGAGGTTGACCTTAGATATCCTAGATGCTTCCATTGATGACCTCCTGATGAGGTATCAGAGATCTACAACGGGAGTACCGAGTCGATTCAGTAGGCTGCTACGTAGAGTAGCTCGGGTAGTGATATGCTACCACGAGCATCACTAGTGTATGAGATATATATAGAAAAATGACAGCTTCAAGATTTTGTATAGTGATTTTTCATGAAAGCCTACGTGCTTCAGATGAGGTCTCGAGACCTATTTTTTGTAAACTTTTTCATATATATGTATATAGACTTTACCGGGTGTTTATATGTCTCAAATGGTAAATGTATTTTATATGAGTTTTATGTGTCTTTACATGTTTATTTACAATGGACCATGTTTGATTTGAATGTCATGAATGGGTAATATGCCTATCTAGGATGTAATTAGCTAATGAGTCAGCAACTACATTATGTTCCCTAGGGATATGCCTATAAGTGATGGTTTCAAATGATCTTTCCAGCAAACGTACTCTCTGGAAGAGGCAGAGAAACACAGGGTTTCTAATGGTGTAAACATGGTTTAAATGGCAAACCACGAGTTGCGAGTCCATCAAGACTACCAGATTGCAAACATCCTGGGAAGCCGCTTCAATCAAAAGATTGATCACTGCTTCATACTCGACGATGTTATTAGTAGCAAGACCTATACAAACCTTTCCTGAACTGACCAAATCTTCAGCTGGGGAATAGAGGACCCAAGCAGCTAAGGCGAGATTCAAGGTGTGGTGGCAAGCACCATCAGCGAAGCCGTAGAAAGCCATTTGTATGACCAAAACATGGTATAAATAGATGTGAACACTAAACTCAAAACCATCTTGAAAATACTAAAAGCACACTGAAAGCCAAGCAATATACATATATATAAGATACTACCCAAGAAATACCTAGGCATAGTACCTTTTCAGGGACAACCCATTGTGAGGTTTTCCCAAAGGGATTCCATCATAATCAACGAGCTCGTAAGCTCCTTTCTCTAACACCTTGGAAATGACGAAAGGTCCATACCACATGGACTCGAACTTACCCTTCCCTAGTTTATCGTATCTCTGATCATAAGTAAAAACTAGGTCACCATCATTAAAGACACGAGGTTGGACGGATTTATCATACTGCACCTTGATGCGTTTCTTATGTGCCTCATTAGCCAAGGCAGCATCTCTCAGAGTCTCGTTAAGGTTATTTAAGTACAAAAATCTTTCTTCCTCTACGGAAGTGTCTAGGAGAAGTTCGATGGCAAGTTGTAACGATGGAATCTGACATTGAATTGGTAAGACAACTTCGAGTCCATAGATAAGCTGGAATGGCGTGAAACCAGTGGCTGTTTTCACAGAAGTCCGATAAGCCCAAAGACCGGAGAAAAGAACGTGGTGCCAGTTGGATTTATGATCTCCAACCATCCGATGAAGCATAGTTTTTAAAACTTTGTTAATGGCCTCTACTTGACCATTAGCTTGTGGATAATATGGTGTAGAGTTTTCATGGCGAAAACCTAGCTTGACACTCAGTTCCTCCATCATTTGATTACGGAAATGGGATCCGTGATCAGTAACGATGGACTGCGGGAATCCAAATCTAGCTATGATATGATTGAACAGGAAGAGAGCGATAGTCTTACCATCTTCCGCATATGTAGGCATGGCCTCAGCCCATTTTTTGAAATAGTCAATGCCTACGATGATGTAACCATGCCCCTCTGCTGAGGTAGGCTTACAATGCATGAAGTCAATCTCCCATTTGGCGAATGGGCCAACGACAATGACGGGGTGTAGCGGAGGAGGATGGGTGCACTTTTTAGGATAAAAGTGTTGACAAGGTGGGCATTTCTTCACAGCCTTGTGACAGTATTTGAAGACAGAAGGCCAGAATTAGCCAGTGTGAAGGATTTTCTGGGCTGTAGCCATCCTAGATAAATGATCGCCACATACTCTAGAGTGGCAATCATTCAACACATGTTCAGCCTCCTCATGGGCGAGGCATCGCTGGAGAATAGAATCAATCCCACGTCTATACAATGTATCATTCAGGATGAGGTATTATTTCGCGTGGTGACGGATACAATGGCAATTGTCACAAGATAAATGCGGCTGAAATCATTGTGTTTGGAGATAAATAAGCAAATCTCCATACCAAGGGTCGGTAGTGCTAATCAGGAACATGAATTCATCTGGAAAAGAATTACTGGGCTTAGACTCCGTCGAAGCACAGGGAAGATCACATATGAGCTCGACAAATACCAAGGATTTCTTTGATGTGGCTTTGGAAAATTCCAGATCAAAATCCTGTACTATGACTATCCATCAGGAGTACTTTCCCCCGAGCACCTGACGAGTCAGGATGTAATACATAGGGTTCTGGTCTGCCAATACAATGGTAGTGCGGAGAAGAATGTAGTGACGAAACTTTTGTACATCGATCACCGTGGCCAGTGCCAAATTTTCCACATGTGAATAGCGAGTTTCAAAATTCATAAGATTCTTACTAGAATAATAAATCACGTGCTCCTGACTGTGGAGATTTTCATGCACTAAAACCATAGCGATGGTAGTAGCGGAGGCAGTAATGTACACAAGAAAGTCCTTTGAATAATTTAGGGGGTGTATCACGGGTGAATGAGTCAGAGCGTGCTTAATATTATCAAAGGTGCATTGGGCTTGGTCATCCTAGAAGAACGGGGGGTTCTTCTTGAAGAGACGCATATAACCGTGCATTTTCTCTGTGAAATTGCACACGAAATGGCGGAGAAAGTTTGCCTTCCCTTGCAAACTTTGGAGTTCAAGGAGATTAGTTGGGGCTGGTAGAGCTAAAATGGCAGCAATTTTCAAATGATCAATCCGGATGCCATCTTTGGATACCACAAAACCTAGCAGACGTCCCATCTCAACGCGAAAAACACATTTATGCGGATTAAGACGTATATTATAATGACGACATCTCAGGAATATCTCTCTAAGATGACCAGGATGGTCCTCCCGTCACTGCGAATGAACAAGGAGGTCATCAAGGTACGGTTCAAAAATATGTTTAATATCGTGAAACGCATAGGACATTGCGTGGTGGAACGTGGCTCCAACATTTTTCAAGCCAAAAGGTAACTTCTTATATGCAAAAGTTCCCCATGGGCAAATGAATGCCGTCTTATGCTGATCGAAGGGTCATTAGAGGAATTTTGGGGTCTAAAATGGGCCTCCTAAGGAAAATAATAAAATAATAGTTAAAATAATAAAATAATAGTTAAAATAATAAAATAATATTGATTAATTTTGGAGGAAGAAAGAAAAAAACTACTTTTTGTGTTCGTATTTTCGACATATCTCATTGTGTTTTTACTCAAATTTCGATCGGGAGAGCTCGTTGGATGTGGAATTTGATTCCGCATCCAACGAGTACCCACACTGCATAATTTTGACGGATTCCACTACCCCCCCCAAAAAAAATACCTGAAAAAACGTGATGATGACATCATCATCACGTTTTTTTCAGGTATTTCTTGTTTTTGGGGTAGCGGGGTCCGTCAAAAGTATGCAGTGTGGGCACTCGTTGGATGCGGAATCAAATTCCGCATCCAACGAGCTCTCACAATCGAAATTTGAGTAAAAACACAATGAGATATGTCGAAAATACGAACAAAAAAAGTAGTTTTTTTAATGACAAATATGCCAATTCAACCATTATGGTTGACTTATTTTATTGAAATTCTATTGGTTCTTGAATTCCAACTCACAAAAACTTATTTTGGCACGTTTTCTTATAAGGCCCATTTTAGACCCCAAATTTCCTCTAATGAATATATCAATCTGATTATAGCCAGAGAAGCCATCCATAAATGAAAAGATGACACTTCGAGCACAGTTGTCGATAATCTGATCAATATGCGGAGTAGGAAAGTTGTCATTGGGACATGCTTTATTCTAATCCCTAAAGTCGATACAGACTCTAATGGTGCCTTGCTTTTTATTGACAGGGACAACGTTCGATACCCATTTCATCAAGGGTACAGGATAAATAAACCCAGCTTCGAGAAGTTTCTCAATTTCAGCTTTAATAGCTGCAGCTTTCCGAGGATGGACTTGCCTTAGTTTTTGCTTGACAGGTTTAGCCGTGGGATAGGTTTTAATCTCATGGACCACAATGGATGGGTCGATTCCCGACATCTCTTCATAGGACCAGGCAAAAATATCATGGAATTCTTTGAAAAGTGCTTTGTATGCTTCAAATTCATTTGTCGAGCAGTTCTGCCCAACATGAACATGCCTGATAGTATCAGGCTTGGCTGATATGTCAATCAGACTTGTCTGAGTAATGTTGCAAAGGTTTCCTTTAGAATCTGTATCTTGCAACAATATGGGACTTTGGGGTACGTTGACAATATCAGTAGGAAACAAGGATGCATAATCATCGCTAACCGAACTGGTGTCGAGGAGGAACATGGATCTATGATGCTGATCCTCTCAAATGGACTCATCCATATTCATGATCTCCATAATGGACTCATCGGAAGGAAAAGTCTCAGAGAGATAATCAAGAACGGGAAGAGAAGGTTCTAACAAGTACGGTAAATGGTAAGGATCCGAAGCCACTAGATGAAGGTCATCAGTGTGATCATCAGAAAAGGTTTGAATGGTGTCATACATTGCTTCGTGTGGACTCAACGAGGTGGACTCAACAACTTGTTTACCCTTAGGCTCATAATCAAATGAGGCGATCATATGGACCGTCGCGGTATCCGTGCTAGGAGGAGTGGATGGAAAAATCCTCATAAGGGATGAGTTCTTCAACATGCCTATCCCAATCGACTGGTAAGGAGGAGGGGACTGGCCTAACATGGGGATGTTATTAGTCATGGAGGTAGTAACATCCGTCGTATAGAAATCAAGTTGGTCAATGGTAACAATTCTCCCTAGATGCGGAAATTGGACTGTTCGGAATATTGTTGAGGCGACAGCAGTCATGGCATAGAACCAATTTCTTCCTAGAAGGAGGTTGTAATATAAGGGGGCATCTACCACTTCTACTTGAATGGAAACGGGTTTCCCCCCCAGCTTGACTGCTAGGGCTGATATGAGACCATGGGGTTGGAAACCCCGTCCGTCAAAGGACTTATGGTTTTGGTTCATATAGTGGTCACAAAATTTATGTCCATTAGGCTATGTTTAAAAAACGTTTTAGCCTCCAAATACATATGAGTGCATTTCTACTATCACCTATGTGAATATAGGATAGGCCAATTGGGTGGTAAGTTGGGAACTAGATCTATATACTTGTCAGCATTCTCGGGATCACCTCGAAATTCTAAAAAATATATATTAAATTTTAACCACATTGAAAGTTGGTAGGATAACGTGTAATGCTTATATATATAACATGTTAATTGCAAGATGGTAATTTGATAGAATTCATTAATGCAATTTAATTGGAATCAAGTGTTCCATTACAAGTTTCTGAGCTAATTCATTATAGATTCAACTTAATACCATGTCTCTAGACTCTAAGTTTATCGCTTCCCCATAATTGTCACGTGACCATGGTGACAATTCTACATGTCATTAGGCAGATCATTCTCACACTCAACATTAAGGTTGTCCTTGACCCAGTATTTGCTACTATTATGTATCCAATGATCTATTCTAGCTCTAGCTCCGGTGTGTACATGAGACAAGTCACCCCTAGTTAAAAAAATAAAAAATATGTGATTTTTTAAAATGTTTGGTCCTTTGTTAATCCTTTCCTCTTATGTTTATAATGTCATTAGATGTTTTCTTTGTTAAATGGGAATTTAACCAAATGGAAGTGGTGGTTTCGAATTTTATCATAATTTTCTTTTTTTACAATCTTTAAGGTGGAAGCAGGGGTCAAGATCCCTTTCCGTTCTAGTCAAATCGATGGCTTCACTATACTATGGGAGAATACGCTCTTCACATGGTATTTCTTAACAAAATCCTTTACTCTCATTTCTTATTTAAGAGAAGTAATCCTTACGGGGTAAATGGTCTATTCATTACTATTTTATAGTTTATTTGGGTATAGAGTATTATTCTCAAATTATTTGTTAAATAGTTCTTTTGTTGTAGTGCTGGGTTGATGTTTCTACTATGTCATAGTGAGCATCATTGATAGTTTTATTTTAACTTAAGTAATCATGTTTTGCTTTAACCTACAAGCTCTTTCTTCTCAGTGGATGAGTTTTAATTTGGAGTTGAACACTTAAAAAAAATAAGTACTTTGGAAGAACTAATTTCTTATCTTGCAATTGAGTTATTCACAATTTCGTTTATTTCGTTTATTCTGCTACCATCTACAAGCTCTTAGTGTTGATGCACGTGTTGTTGTGACTAACAACACTAGGTATGCATATCAGATGATGTTTTTGTTGAGCTAAAATTAGGGATTGAAAAAGTTTATAGGTAGTAGGATGGTTAAATAGGGTATAAATCATCATACCTAGCCACATATCAAAATCTTTAATGCTTACACAAGTCCTATGGGAGAATATGCTCTTCACATGGTATTTCTTAACAAAATCCTTTACTCTCATTTCTTATTTAAGAGAAGTAATCCTTACGGGGTAAATGGTCTATTCACTACTATTTTATAGTTTATTTGGGTATAGAGTATTATTCTCAAATTATTTGTTAAATAGTTCTTTTGTTGTAGTACTGGGTTGATGTTTCTACTATGTCATAGTGAGCATCATTGATAATTTTATTTTAACTTATCATGTTTTGCTTTAACCTACAAGCTCTTTCTTCTTAGTGGATGAGTTTTAATTTGGAGTTGAACACTTAAAAAAAATAAGTACTTTGGACGAACTAATTTCTTATCTTGCAATTGAGTTATTCACAATTTCGTTTATTTCGTTTATTCTGCTACCATCTACAAGCTCTTAGTGTTGATGCATGTGTTGTTGTGACTAACAACACTAGGTATGCATATCGGATGATGTTTTTGTTGAGCTAAAATTAGGGATTGAAAAAGTTTATAGCTAGTAGGATGGTTAAATAGGGTATAAATCATCATACCTAGCCACATATCAAAATCTTTAATGCTTCATCAAGTCCTTCGACCTAGTTATGGTTTTGTAACTTATGCAAGGTATTAAGACCCTAAAGGAATTAATTTAATATTCTTTATACTTAAATTAATTTTAATTTGAACATAGTTGAATTTTACCGATCTCATTATCCAAGTCTTTTTCCTCACCGTGCTATGGATTTTCTTGAATCGTCCTATTTCATCGCTACCTAGGGATTGTAAATTTTTATTCTATATACTATGTTCACACAAAAATGTTTGATGTAAGTACCATTTTCCTTTATTTATTTATTTATTGGGTGATGATTGTGGTGTGATAACTCCAGCATTAGAGTAACATAATATAAAAACAAATGAAATATTTTATATATAGTTTTTATTTTAGTAAGTTATTAATCTTGTTTATGTTGTTTTCCTCGCAGAGAAAACTCTACATGTAATTTGTTTTATTACATCGATGAGTATGATTATTTATTTTAAAATACGAGTTTCTCTTGATTTTAATAGCTCGAGTTGGCTTATGTTGTCAATTATTTTATTTAGATAATTGATTACGCAATGAAATATGGTTGGTTGATATTGTTTCTTAATCTAAATTGGATATTTAATAAGGTTAAGAAACATTTTTATGAGACTTGGTAGTATAATATGGAAGTTAATTGAAATGGGTATATTTTATAGTACCAAATCTCATAGAAATGTGTGCTTAACCATATTTAAAATCTAATTTAGACTAGGAATAAGTCCAGATTTAATAAAATCAAGTGTGCTATAGTTAAGAATTACAATGGTTGAAAAAGGAAAAGAGTATTTACCTATCTCATAATACACTATCATAATATGTATAGTTTTGCAAAGTATCCCAACATATCATAGGTAAAGGGTTTTACTACAATTTATGAATCACGATATTGTATTATACCTTTATTGAGATTCTATTTTGTTAGTATATATTTTGTATAAAGAGTTAAAGGAAGTAGGGCTATTTGTTTTGGTTACTAAATTTCGATCTTCTTATTCCATATTGTAATGGAATTTGGTTTAATAGTCATGTATACATGTATATATATTAATATTTTTTTATTTGTTTTTCTTTCAATGTTGTTGCATTATTATATTAGAAGTCATATCTATAAAGTTCATCTTAATCTATTCGTTTGGAGCTACTTTATTAAAAAAATGTATAATTTTCATAAATTCGAATTTGTTTTCTTAACCGGTAGATATACATATTTAGTTCTACAAATGTCTCTTTGTAAATAAATATAGGCTTATAGAGTTAAACAATCAATGCTAATTCTACGTTCCTTTCTATCTTTCAATGTATTAATTATTACTACAATAGAGTCATTATTCGACAATCTAACCATACAAACAACATGTTACTATATCTTTCATAAATAATAACCCTTCGGAATTCATTTAAAATATTGAATTCAATGTACTTATTGTTTAACGCATCGATGTTTGGATTCGCCAAGGAAAGTCCACAGGCCTCCCAACCATAGGCCTACTAAGAACTTTTTTGTGGCCACCCTCAAGATAATTCATGATGCTATAACAATGTAACTCATTCTAATGGAACTTTTATCCATACCTAATACTCTTTCCCTAGATGGTCATAACAATATGTGTTTCGTTCCTCTCGTCATAGTCTTATCAATTATTATTTTCCATAATCACACCTCACACCTCTCTCCCTTGGGTACTCGTAAGAGTATGGCTAATTTTAAAGATATATATATATATTTGTTGAGCTCAACACATGGCATCTTAAATTTTAACACGGTTATTATGTATCTGCTTCCCTTTTACATTGTCATGATTTTATTATCTCATGTGGTTTACCCAATTATCTGCATATATCAAAACAATCATAAAATAATATACACATGTAAGCATTTGTTTATGCTTTTACAAATGCAATCATCAATGTCTCATGGTTAAATCTAACAATATTTACAAATTCAATTTAACAAGGAGAGAAAATTAAAAATAAACACTAACAATATTTACACATTAATATTAATAAGAAAAGAAAATTAAAAGTAACTTGCAAGGGTTTTGGATATTACAATGCAAAAAACCAAGAAAATGGGTGGTTGCACACTCTTAGACTTGTCCATAAAAAAAATTGGGAAAAATAAATTGACACTTTTTGAACTTGTATAGAACATAGAACATAAAATGATAGACATGGAAAAACAATCATGGAATTTTCACTAGACAAGCACAGAGAATTTGATATTACAGTCATGTTTGGTACTATGTATAGTTCTCATTAATTTGTCGTCACGATGATGGGCATAGGTACTTTCAAAGGTAATTATGGATGGTTGTACAACATGTGAAGGGTCTAGAAGCATAGATCAAATTTGAAGGGAATGGTTATTTTTTAGTTGGAAGGGCTGTTATTGGTTTAACCCTTTTATATTGACAACTTAAAAATAAATAATATTTTCATTTGACAGTGAGAAAAACAATATTTCTCCAAAACAAAATTAATACATATCTTAGTATTAGTCAACCCTCGCTAGCACACTCGGTTAAGGTATGGGATTCAATTGCAAGGTGACATGAGTTCAATATCCTTAGGGGTGACTTAGTTGGGAGGAGGCACCAAAGAACCCAACCATGTTAAGGGTTGGTGTGGCCCAAGCCAGGTGTGATCCCTGGGTGACTTTGATGGCTTAGAAGTCCCTGGGTTGCAGTTTCTTAGCCAATGGTTAAAATGCGCCCTGAGTTAGGAGTATTTCTAACAAACAAAAACAATTGCATATCTTAGTCATCTTAAACTTTGATGATAAATCATTAAAGGTTGAAATATATGCACATTGTTTAATTTTGAAATATAATTGTAAAACAAGTTGAATGTAACACAATGGCTTAAACAAAAGCATGTATTTTTTCGATATAGGGATCAATACAAAATAATAGTATTATTCAACCAAACAACTACCACATAAATCTCAAAACACCATGGTTTCGACGTCTTGAATATTTCAAATACATATCTAATGCTTAAAAGATAGAATATATGTTTGAGTGAAAGAATCACACATCTAACCTAACCATAAAGAAGTACAAACATTAGTAAAATTCACTCTAGAACTTCAACACATTTACATGAACCATTTTAGGAATTCTTTGTAGTCAAAACATTAAGGAACAACAACCATAATGTAATTCCATAAATGTAACGTAAAATATTCCACAATTGGAACCTCAACTAGATATTGATCTCATTTTATGGGATGCAGTGAAGATATTCTAATTTGAGCACATAAAGAATGGTCATAATGGTCAAAGGGAAGGTTAATGAGGTTTTGATATCCAATTTTGAGATTGGTGTTCAAGCTACTCCTCAAATGTGAACCTATTTTGTGGAAAATATATCCTTTCTTATAGCAATTATGATTAATTGACACAATATAAATTAGGTCCATAATTTTCATGGAAACTAGGTTTCAATGGCATAAATAAAAAATCAAGATCCTAATTTACCAAACACAATCTCCCTAAAATGTCATTTCAATAACTACTTATAACTAGTTACTAATATGTTACACCAAGAGAGATTCATGTGAAAACAATTATTCAAAAAAACAATGAATTGAATGAGCATTTATTCAACATATTTTATAGTTGCTCAAACCAACTACTTGGAAAAGCCTCTTGAGCATGTTTTACATTAATGTAATGTTCATTTCTTTGAATACGAGATTCAACATAGAGATTAGTAGCCATAGGTGTACCAATGTATGCCCAACATTGAAATTGCTAACCACAAGTGTAACAATCTATATCTTTGGAATGCTAAGGTCAATAAGTTGTGAAAGGAACGGATAACACTTACCTACTAGTAAGTTCATGTGTTAGTAATATATTATACCACTTTGATATTCAGACATACAATTAGTCTCAACTTTCAAGTGTTTATTCTTGAGAATCACCTATTGACAAATTGTAAAAGTGATAGACCTTCTTTTGCAATGATATGGATGATTCTTACTTCATTGTTGACAAGCATTTATTTATTTATTTTGAGTTTTTTTTGCATGGGAAATAATTTAATGGCCTTCTAGTAAGGGCTAAAAAATAACCCTTCATTTGCAATGATATGGAATGATTCTCACTTCATTGTTGATAAGCACTTTGTTTATTCTAATTTTCTTTTGCAGGGGAAATAATTTAATAGATTTATATGAAGGGATAAAAAGGATTTGAAGGAAAAGGAAGGATTCAATTTTGATTCATCAATTTGATGAGAAACATAAAAAAATACACACACACACACACACACACACACACACACACTTATGGTTTTGGTTCATATAGTGGGCACACAATTTATGTCCATTAGGCTATGTTTAAAAAACGTTTTAGCCTCTAAATACATATGAGTGCATTTATACTATCACCTATGTGAATATAGGATAGGCCAATTGGATGGTAAGTTGGGAACTAGATCTATATACTTGTCAGCATTCTCAGGATCACCTCGAAACTCTAAAAAATATATATTAAATTTTAACCACATTGAAAGTTGGTAGGATAACGTGTTATGTCTATATATATAACATGCTAATTCCAAGATGGTAATTTGATAGAATTCATTAATTCAATTTAATTGGCATCAAGTGTTCCATTACAAGTTTCTGAGCTAATTCACTATAGATTCAACTTAATACCATGTCTCCAGACTCTAAGTTTATGTCAGTGGCCCAACCGGGTTTCTATGGGAGTTTCACTCATGATCTCACAATGTCTCAACTCTTGACTTCGTGAAGACTCATCTAGATTGTGGGAAAAACAATCCAAGCATGCATAGCAAGGCCCAATTCCCATGTTACATAACAACAAGGAAACATACCCTTACGCATTACAACAAGCATTGCAAGGTTGTTCTATTTTTTGAGATCGATTATGCCCTTGGATTTGGTATTTTATTCTTCTAATTTATGGCCACCTACAACCAAAGGCTTTATATTCTTCGAGCAACTTCCCACTAGCACTCACTTGAGTCTTCACAAATGGAGAGCATTTTTTCACTTAACCAACATAAGGTACTCACTTGTGTCTTCACAAATGGAGAACATTTTTTCACTTAACCAACATAAGGAGGTAGAGTGGGGGAAGATTGAGGAGACCTAAGGGAAACAACACTTGAATAGGACTTGGAGAATCAAAGGAGAAATGGTAGGGAATGCGATGGTGGAACAAATGTTTGTCGTTGGGATTTTGGTGGAAAACCCGTAACTCCAAACCATATTGTGGTGTGCAGGAGACGACAACAAGAAAGTACTTAGCAGTACCGAGTGTTAGAATGAATCAACGATAATTGTTAATGATGATAAATCTCTCCTTGATTGGTTCGTGGCCTTAACAACCTTCATGAGACTAGCAAATAGGGGCAAAGCATTTTACTGCTTATACCAATAGTATTATAATGGATCTAGATCAATAATAATGCATATACAAGGGTGAGTGTTGTGGGTGCATATTGACAACTTTGCATATATCTGTTTTCTCTTATATTTGTGAAGACATGACATATATAAATAAAAAACTAATATCAATGATGCAACTTCTATAATAGGTCAACTGAAATTAAAAAAGTACAACACATACCATTGGCTCTCAAAGCTTGCAGATCACTTGACATAGAAATTCTGATGGGGTCAGGAAAATAATTTACTTTCATTGGTACTATTCTTCAGTAATTATTGATCAAGTAAATGTTTTTTACTTGTCTCGGTCTTAGGAACAATCATTGTCCTTTATACCCTGAAATTTTGTGGTAAATAAGAGAAAAATGTTGTCCTGCTTGCACTGTTAGGTTCTGCAGTGAAGTTCTCAACCAACCAAGGTGAATTTTGTGACCAGAAAACATGTATTTATCAAATTGTATAAATATAGTTTACATTATATAAAGCTTCAAATTCAATGCTTGGTTATTTGATATATTTAAAAATAATTGATTACTGTAACGATTACTTGATATATTTAAAATAATTGATTATTGGAACTTTTTAAGGGTTTCCTTTTTACTTTAATAAATAAATTTAGTATAAACTATTGTAAGATTTTAAGAAACAACAAAAGGTAATATTGTGTATTTCCTATCCTATTAAAGAATATTTAGTGTAAACAGTCTCTTCCAAGTTTTAGGGTAAAGTTTAAAATTTAAAAAAAGGTTGTGAATTTTTAGTCAGAGCAAAACTTACATTGTAAATTCTAAGAAACATAAGATTTTGTTTGGTTCATAGAAATTGGGAAGGACTAGCTCCTGAGAAGCTCTGCATGCGAGAGTATCCAGGCACATGCGATGCTTTTTAAATTCCGTCGTTCTGTGATCGAATTTTGATTTTGTGGTTGATATGCATAATGCAATGCATCCATGTAGGAAAAGTGTTGGCTCAAACCCCACCAAAAAAACCAGTCGATAGGGGTTCCCATTCTATCAAAACCCAGCTTGCTGCGATCTCCCTGAGCATCGTCCTAGACAGGTTTTACCCCATCCACTAACACCCATAGAGTGGATGAAGTCTCACCCGAGATGTTCAAGGTATGGCTGACCGAACCAAGTTTCCGCAGTATAGAGGAGGATTATAGAATCGATGATTCATCAGATTAATGACCAAAACAGATCAAATTATTTAACATAACCATTCATCATTGCGCATGATTCATTCATAATTGTAAAATATCTACCAATGCAAAAATAGATAGGAAAATATGATAACATTCATAAATAGTAAAACATCGCTTCATAGATCCACATTTCAGATTTACTTAGCATTCATCATCATATTTGCAAGAATAGAAATATGGAAAAAGACAAAAGAAGATAACATTGATTTAGATCAACATCTGTCTTATCATATTACTTTTGTGCAATCAACCACATATCAAAACAAATAAGAAATCATCTCCAGACAAATAACAACTTGTTCTCTTTCTCTGATTCTCCCTCTCTCGATATCTATCTCATTCACAGTTATTCTATATATAGGCTTGCACCTTTACATTCATGGTCTAGTTCTAACTAAATTCTAACGAGTTTAATTGAATAATGACAAATATCCACAAAAAATGGTCAACAAGTATAAAAAAGTGACACAAAATAATCAAAAGTAGTCTATCTTCTGCCTATCGCACTATCTTTGTCTTATGCGGTGTCTTTTGAGATTGTGTAGCATCCACGATGCTGTGCAACCTACCCCAACCCTTTGCCAATAAGCCCCCAACATAGTCTTGTGGCTCGTCCTCGAGCCACGTTTGGTGGACTCGGTGTACTAGTTGATTTTGATCTTGAAGTCTTCGTATTGCTGAGAAATTTCTTAGACCTGCGTCTTGATTTTCTTAGCAAGATATTGACATGCAAGAAAATCCTTCTTTAATAGGTGCTCCACCATCTTAGCATTGACTTCCTTCTGGGCATCCTGCACAGCCTGCAGCGTAGCAACTACTTGTACTGACAGTTGGGCTCCAATTTCTTGGAACTCGTCAAGCTAGTCATTGTGTTTTCGTTGTTGCTCCTGTGCTTTTCCAAATCATCACCGTATCTCCTTTAGTTCCTCAGACCACATGATTGACACAAGTGGGGGCATCATTCTTAATGTTGTCTTCAACGTCGCCAACTGGTTCTCGGCTTCCTGCAACTGCTTTGTAAGTTTCTATAACTGTTCATCGTTAACAACACCACCCCAAAATTTCTTCATTGCCTCTGTGATCTTCTTAGCTTCTTGTTCTGTCTCCTCAAACTATGCCACTATTTCATCAATGGCACTCTTTCGTTCTGCAACCTGTTCCAGTGGTGTGTCTGGGTAAACCATAGCATTCAACAAGATGTTGTCTAACTGGAGCTGTGTGATGACTTCTCTAAGTTGCTTGGCCTTATCAACTGTATCCATCTCTATTGTGCTTTCATGTATGTACTGTCAGGCATTTGTGATGGACTCTTCTACCTGCTCCTGACTAGTGAAGAGCTGCATCTTCTCGACAACAAGGAGGTCAGTTGCTTTCTTCAGTGTTGTTATTTCTTCTATGGCCTTTGTCTTCAGCTCTTCCTACACTGTCTTCAATGCTGCAATCTCCTGTGCTTTTTTAGCTGCTCCTTTATATGTTGCAATTCCTATACTTCCTTATTCATTGCCTCTTCCTCAGTTTGTGACTGTAAGTATTGGTTGCTAAGCTCCTTTTGTCTATCGGCCAACTCCTTGTTGGCGATGCTCTACATGTGTACTAATGTTTGGGTTGATAGCTTGTTGATTTCCACCTTGATACTCTACAGCTACTGCAGTGCGTAGTTCACCTCTTCTTTTCCAGCGTTGATTGTAATCAGGGGAACCTGAATGTGCCTAGCCCATGGTTCAGTGCTAATTGACGCAAACTCCCGCATAGTTGCATCATCCATTCCTTTGTGTGAAACAACATGATATATTGAATATAACTTGGTGCGTACCTCGGCAAAACCTTCCTGGGTGTACTACCACATCACCTTTGTTGTTGTATTAGACGAATCTGTGACAGCTTTAATGAGTCGCTGTAGTTGTGCCTCCATCATGGATCTAGAGCTACTGCCCGCATCCTTCTCCATTCGCTGCTTGGTCCTGCTCTCTTCTAGGATGCGTTGTGCTTCCAGATCGGTGTCGGTTGATCATTCTCCATTAGAATCATGATGACTATGCTCCTTTAGCACAAGCTCTTCAGGGGCATCTGTTGGTGGCCCCGTTGATACCTCTTCCGTGCTTACTAATTCACACCAATCGATAGGCCAATCTTGAATTGCTGCGTCCAGTTCTTCATCGGTGAACTTATAGGCGATTGGAGCCATTTCTCTTCAGGATCACGTTGAGCCTGGATCTGAATAGTATGCGGCTTGATAGTGAACAACATAATGCGCTGATATTTTACTACTACTGCATCTGATAACTGTGGGACTATGACCACTACTGCTTGTAACGCCTCCCAATAGACCCAAAAATGGATCGCGCAATCCACTTGTTAACTGGGCTCCTCTACCCACCACAAATTTTGGTACCGTGCGCCTTTTCCCACTTTAACAGCTTCAACAATCATTCTTTGGTAATCCGCTAGCTCCATCCATGCCACTAATGCAATTAAAATCAATAGCCAACTATAAGTGAATGGTCGCTCCCCAACCTGAAGAACAAGCGCGTCCTCAGTCAACTAATTTAACAAAAAGAGGGACCCATTCATTTGGACTTCCTCGACACATTGTTGCGCACATGCAATCACCCCCAAAGTGCACTGAATCGAATGATTCTTTCTGACAATTTTACTTGCCAAAATTCGTACGCCAATACGCACCGTCCTATCGTTAATGCTGTCAAAGCAATATACTCTGCCATCACGCTGCAAATCATACTGCTTCTTCAATCATGCAGCAAGCTGCTTGTCATTATCCCTTCCTTTGAAATATTGTGATGGGTCTGGCCCATCCTTGGGAAACTCCGTGATCTATGAAATCAAGTCCACCGTAATCACAATTGGTGTGTCTAAGAATAGAGTTCGCCATGAAAACATGGAAAAAGCTGTTTGACACACACATTTTCTTGATTGGCCTCTAAAAAATGCGGCATGTTGATGAGCCCCGACAACCCATATTTATCCAGCCCGTGTGCCCATGGGTGTAGAATACGCATGATGGGACCTCCAAAAAATGAAGGCGATGACTCCTAAGGCTCCTCCGT
Source organism: Pseudotsuga menziesii (assembly GCA_001517045.1). Lineage (NCBI taxonomy): Eukaryota > Viridiplantae > Streptophyta > Pinopsida > Pinales > Pinaceae > Pseudotsuga > Pseudotsuga menziesii. The sequence continues at coordinate 408,376 of LPNX010239162.1, read as the reverse complement.
TACATCCTTCCACAACAATAGATCATGATCCTCGTACTTCATCTTCATTAATGTAGGGACAATGTCGATGGTGCACACCATTCCTTTTAGCAGCGGTGACACTTTTGGTTGGTACTTCTGGTTTTTGGTCAAGCGTCGAGGCTTGACACTAGATCATGTGGGGGAAAAATACCCCAGAATATCTCTAATGGATACTCCCTTTGGCATAGATTCCATGGCCCTAGATTTGGATGGCCCTATATGCACAGTTCCCTCTCCTTGTGCTCTTATGGAGGTCTGTGTCTGCCTCTTCTGCAGTGGTGTAGAGCTTGGCTTCTGGGCCTTTCACTTCCCCCGCGAAATCGATGATGATCCGATTGCCATATTCATGACTTCCTCAACAATGGTAGTTGGTCGAACTAGGGATTCCTGCTCACTCAATATCTCCACACTATCGGGGGTGCTCAACAAGCCGCACCAATACACCGCACTAAGCTATCTATCACGCACCTTCTGCTTCACTCTGCAACCCACAAAATTTTCTCTAAAGCTCAGCTTTGGAATCTAAACAATTTACTTAGCACATCGATTCTCTCAACTCACGTTGAGCATCCTCATATAGCATTTCATCGATCCATCCTTCATTATTACCAAATCGACCACGGTCATCATGACCAAATCTATCATTAACAACCCGAATCCACCGATGATACTGTCAATCCAATGGTCGTATCAGCCATAAATGCGCATCGCTTCACCAAGTGCTGCTGGCTAACTTCTTTTAATTGCCTATACTTATTGCTGATTTGACTAAATCATAGCCCTGCGGTTGTCGCGTCTGTCTTCGTAACTACGCTAATGACTCCTATTCTTGCGCAACCCCTTCCTTATGGTGTGCCCTTCCTCTTTCTATCTATCCTACCTCTATTCTCTTCTCTTTTTTTTTTCATTGCGCCGTGCCTTAGGCATTGCGCGGTGCTTCCCTCATCTGATAAGGCTTCAAGCGGCTGCCATTCAAAAGCTTTGGTAGTACTTCCTCATCTAACTGCTGCAATTGAACTACACCCCCGTAGGGAATATAATTAATAAGATAAGGACCTAACCAAAGAATCTGTAACTTACCTGGATGCTTTAAGAACTTGATGTCATATAACAACACCAAATATCCTCGTTGAAACTGTTTGTTTTTTATATGGAAATCAGGCCACGCCTTTTGTCGATCCTTCTCAACACACTGATGGAACCCTGTGATAAAATGATCTTCTTCAAGATGTAGCAACTGCGTTGCACTCTCTTCTAGTGTGGCTTCATCATCCATTCCTGTCGCTGCTGCAATATGCAGACTGGGAACGATGCAATCCATAGGCATGACTGCCTCTTGCCCATATACCAATTTAAATGGTGTTTTCCCTGTCAATCTTTTACAAGAAGTGCAATATGCCCATAGTACTGCTGGAATATTCAAATCCTAGTCATATCGGTTAGTGTTACATACCTTTGTAAGTGCATGCTCCAAGATCTTATTGAATGCTTCTACAGTCCCATTTGCCTGCGGATGATAGGGTTTACTTTTCTTATGTTGTATCTATAGATCCTCTGTCAGCGCTCTTACTGTGCGATTGATAAAATGGATGCCTTGGTCACTCATCAATATTCTTGGGAATCCAAAATGCGTCATAATGTTATCAAATAGAAATATTGCTGTCGTCGCAGCAGTACAATCTATGACTGGTGCAGCCTCAACCCATATTGCGAAGTAATATGTTGCTGTGATTATGTATCGCGCACCAATTCTTTTCCCAGGTGGGTTGATTGGACCCAAAAAAACCGCAACCCATTTATCAAAAGGTTGTAAAGTTACATGTGAAACTAGCGGTATCTCATCTTGCTACGATGGTTTCCCAATGTGTTGATAGACATCATAGGTCCGTGCATAATCTGTCGCATCATTATGCAATGTAGGGCACGAAAGACCTGCACGAAACACCTTCCTTGCCGTTGCTCACCCTCCATAGTGTCCCCTAGAAACTCCCACATGGGATTTTGTTAAGATATACCTTTTTCGTGTGGTAAGACACATCGCCGCAAGATTTCGTCCGGTCTAAGCTTGTATAACTGCCCAGCAATCAACTGGAAGTCTGAGGCCTTGACTACTAGATGATTCTTTTGACTTGTTGAAAAATATGTTGGCGCAACTTCTGTCGCCAAAAATTGAATGATTTGGTCATAATAATCATCTACCACATCAACTCTGAACATATGTGCATCCAACAGTCCCTCCTCAATATTTGTTGGCTCTTCGCCTGTCTCGATTCTGGATAAATGACTAGGGCCAACATTCAAGTGACCTAGCTTCACAATTATTTCAAAATCAAAATCATGAAAAAGAAGTAGCCAACGACATATCTTCCCCCCAAAAACAAGCTTATTGACCAGATACTTCGCAGAATGGTAAGTAAACATCTTAAAGTGACCACCTAGAAGGTAATTTCTGAACTTTTGCAGTGCATAGACCATCGCCAACCCTTCTCTTTCTGTGGTCATATAGTTGTTCTCAGCAAATGATAGATTTCGACTAGCAAAAGTGATCGAGTGATCTAGATCTCCTTCTCCCGGCTGTGCGAGCACTACCCCTAGCACAACCGAATATGCATCAACATGAACATGGAACTTGTTATCACTCCAAGAAAATCCTCTAGGTTGCAGCTCAAGGATGCCTGGTAACTTAAATGTTTTTAGGGTTTTCTAAATGGATCAAGTTAGGTAACCTGTTGATTGCATGGGCAGACCCGGCTTTACTATAATCAATCAACAACACCCCTAACTCACTGGCCCTTTCGACGACAGACCGCAAAGTGATCTGAAGTCTCACCCGAAGTGAATCTAATGGGTTGACCAAGACTCAAGTGTCTTGGACCAGGTTTTGAGCATCCTACGTCTCTCTTCTTACTCCTGTGAGTCGCAAGGTCAGCTATATCTGTGCATCGCACATTCCCTTCTACTTGCAGCACTTTTAGCCGTGCGATCCTTATCCACATGCAAGTCGCACGGTTTCTTCCCGTGTCGCACAACTTCCACTTACTCACAATATCCCCAACCTTATCGCATCTCTGCGCACCACGAGACACCCAACCTTTCCTCAACGCTAAGCCCTCAGATCGCAGTATCGCGCACTGCAGCTCCTCTGCCGGTGCGATATCGCCTCTCTGCGATATCTTACCACTACGACTTTGCACTCTTAGCGTTGACTGTGTCACGGTGCGAAACTCTACTTCCCAGAAGTTATATTGTGAGTAAATGGTCGTTAGAAACAAACTTAAAGGTGTCTTTAAGCAACTTACTAAAATACTTCAACTTATCTCTATCATCTTGCATTACCATGAGCTGAGCAATACACACATTTACTTACTACAACTAACATTATATGCATGATAACCAGCAACAATAAGCAAATACAATCACATTCATACAACACATAACACACATATTTAATGTGGTTCACCCCCAGGACGAGAGTTACGTCCACCAAACTGTGCTTCTATTATATATCTTGAGGGAAGTTAGCACAGTCTGTTGCACTGCATATATAGCGCGAGATCTCTTCTAGATCTCTGGTCTATTTCTATCTCTATATTGCCCTTCTTTCAATAAATCCTTCCCTCTCTTTCCTCTCTGTGGATGGTTACATACAGACTCAAATGACTCACAGACAAGCTAGGTGTCTGGATCGTTACAACACAGTCTGTCTGACTGACTCCTGAGTCTACTCAAAATAATCTACTGACCAACTAACGACTCATCCTATGAACCAACCAACTAGCTAACTGACTGATTAGATAACCCTTTACAATACAAAATGCAAGCTTTTATAGGCGGCCCGAAGGTCTCGCCATTACAACACTGTGGGCCTGTCCCAACAGTAAACCCAAACCCTAAATAGTGACATTCGTTCCTCTCTGTCCTTGAGGTAGCCGCTTCCCGTCACACCACAGCTCTCTGCAGTCTTCCATGCTTCTCGGCACTGACCATGGGTACTATGCACCGCTTCTCTTTTCTGTCCTTCGCCTTCAATGCTTGAGCCTCGTTGCTCCTTCTTCTTTATGAGGGTCGCTGAGCCCTCCTGTCTTCCGCCGCTGCCTTCAATGCAGTGGTTGAGCTTTCTTCTCTCGGCCGCTCAGGTACCGTTGCCTTCTTGACTTTTCTATCCCAAAAGTCATGGTTTCCGGCTCTGCTCTCCAGCTGGAAATGTGCTACGGCGTCATAGCCTTGCCTTTTCCTCTTTCCGCCAAAACTTATATCTTTCTGCCAAAATTAACAGCTTCTTCTGTAGCTGCGGGACCCTGCTCCAACATAACCTATAGAACCTCACACTTTCAAGACATGCATGAAACTCAATCAGGGATAAGGCTTCTAACTACCACTGTTCATAGGTTTGATAATATGGTGTAGAGATGGAGAACTTATCATGCCGGCAGATTCATACATAAAACAGAAATATATAAATGGCTAATCATAACAAGGAAGGTACTTATAATTCCAATAATCAATATGTCAATAGGATGACAGCTATCAGACATCAATAAACCTGAATAAACATGAATAACACATTCAAGCATAAGCACAGAATAGAAAGAAAATGGAAGGTGAACATATAATAGCAAAAGAGCTTAAATTAGGTCATGAGCAATATGAGAAGCTTGACAATAGTAATGGTCTACAAGTCCCTGAAGTCAAACCCTTTCAATAAAATAAGTCTTAGGATTTATATCCTTTACAAAAATATTCAGATCTTGAAAAATTGAATTTGATTTACTAAAAATAAACAAAATAATTGTTTTTGCATAATTAGGTCAAAAAACCCTAATTTAACTACTAGTCTAACTAACTGTAGAACTCGTTCACTGTTTGAACCTTCTGATAACTAAGGTAAGTACTGGAAATAACTGCCACTGGTCCTCTGTTGGATAAGTCACTATTTTACTTAGACAGTTAAGTGTTGGTGACCTTTTCTTCCTTTATGTCACAACAAAACTGAAGCATACTTTCCCTGATGTTTTCTTCAGCGTCCTTCATCTTTATACTTCATCCCTGAGCTATTCATGTTCTCCCAAAACTGGTCATTCGTGTCAAAATTCGATCCTATGTCTCTTTCTTCTTTTGGTGGTTAAGAGGCCAAAATATCAGAACTGTTAGCTGCCGAAAGTGGTGCTTTCGGTGGCTAATGAACTGCCTCAACGTCTGTCTAAGCCACCGAAAGCCCTATTCTTTAAAAATTCTTAAGCCACCTCCAAAATTGTTCTTTCAAGTTTGTCTACTTATCTTTCTTATTCAGCAGGCTCTATGTTAGGAAGCTTAATAGTAGCCTGGATTGATTCTGGAGGCTGAAGGCTTACTGCAGCTTCAACTAGGTTTTCTAGCGCAAGATGTGTTCTAGGGTTTGAATCTTTCTTCTGCAGCCTTGAACTTCTTATAATCCTGTAGAGTGCGGAGTTATCCTTCATCAATATCAGATTTCTTCAACTTGTATAACAACAGTATCATGGGCTGCCTCCAGATCCTGCAAGCTTGCTGCTGCCTCTATTAGGGCTTTCAACGTAAGATGTGTTTTAGGGTTAGGGTTTGGATTTTCCTTCTAAGACCTCTAGTTCATGTATTTTCCCTAATAACAGGTTGATTCTTTGGGACCTAGGTTTGATATTTGAACTCTTCAACATTTGCAGCAAATCTTCATGGACTGATAGATGAGGTCGAAAATGCCACCTGGAGGACTGACAGGGCATTTTTTGCCCTAAAACTTTGGCCAAACTGCTGAAAACTGGGGCTTAGAGATGGATTTGGTCCTTCAAATATGTGACACTTGTGTATAAAATGAAAGAGGTTTTTGTAGAATGGTTTGTTGTGAGAAACAACCCCTCTCAGTGTTTTGGAATTCGTTTTAATTTTCCCGGGTTATGGATTTAAAAAACATGTGTCAAACAGGAAATTATGAGATCCAAAAATTAGGTCTCAGATATGGATTTGATTCTCCCAATATGCAACACTTGTAGGAAAACTGAGAAATTTTATTGTTCTCTGACCTATTAGGAAGAAAAACCTAAGAGAGTTTTTCAAAATGATTTTCCAGTCGCTCAGAATCACCATTTTAAAATGATTCCTTTTCACAGTAAAACACCACTTTTGGTGGCTTGGAGCACCTTGAAATTGTGGTCTTAGCTCCCGAAAGTAGGGCTTTCGGTGGCCAATGAACCATTGGTACGTTGTCCTAAGCCACCGAAATTCCCTTTGTAACAAAATTTTATAAAAACGTGATCAACAAGCTTTCGGTGGTTAATGTGGTCTTGAGTTGAAATTGTTAGCTGCCGAAAGCTGACTTTTTGGTGGTTAATGAACTGTTGAAAAGTTCTCCTAAGCCACCGAAAGCTAAAAATTTCAAATTTCTTAAAAAACAGAACACCAGATATTCCAACCTTGTTAATTACACATAAAATTTCATAATGCATCTTGAAATCCTCATCATTGAGTAAACATAAATTTTCTGAGTTTGACTGAGTGAAAACTAATTTATTTAGGAGATAACATTTGGCTCCTACTCGGGGATGGGAACCTCCCTGTGATGTCCCAAGAACCCCAGACCAAAATGCCTTTCCTGAAAAATAAGAATTGAACCTATCTTCTACTGTACCATTGGGCATGGAGTCATTTGTCCTTTATAACTAATACCCTGCAATTTGCCTATAGCCTGCGTTGCTTAATTATGAAAAAAACTGAAAATGACCTAGATGCTCATATTAAGAGCTTATTTTCCTAGCTATTCCTACTCCTAAATCTAATCAGTGGAGGCTTCTTATCACGTGACATCATGCTTCCAATCAAGCCATGTCAGAAGTTGCTCTGCTGAATTTATCCTTGATCTTGACCCCAAAAATAAATGAAACCCTAGCATGCAACAATGTAGTTTCAAAGGGTGACCGAACCAACTATCATCTGACAAAAATATTTTGATATCTACCCTGCTTATAAGTTCTAGATAGTCAGCAACATGGTCATAAAAACCAACAGGAAATACCGTTTTATGCTGTTGATCTTTTCCTTCACTGATGTCAATGTTGAATGTGGACTGCTCAACCTTTGTCTGATAAAAATGCAAGCTCAAAAGCTGATCTGAATGTGTCTGCTCCCCTTCACGTAATATGAAGTCATCATGATGATAGGCTGGATTATCACAACTAACAATTTCCTCTTCCACAATAATATCTTTGCATGATATACCAAAAATAAAAAGATCTTTATTGGACTTTTGAGCAGTAGATTCGTAACAAGCATCTGTCACAGTATACACACATTTTTTATCATCTCTCTGCTGAAAATAAGAACTAGATGAACTTTGAGTAAACAATAAGTCTTCACAAATTTTAACCTCTTCTTCCTCATCATTGTATTTGTTCAATATAGGAGCATCAAGATAAGATCCTAATGACAGAGATGAAGGACCTTGTATAGGAGTATCGACAATAAAACTTTGAAACAGATCTGGAAAAATATTACCTAGTTCTTTGTCATAATTTGAAGCAACATGTTCATAAGGAGAAGGAAGATCTTCCTGATGTTCTAGCTGGAGATTAGATAGTCCCTAGAAATCTTGTTCCTTGTGGTTACTGCAACTTTCCTTGATTTGTAAATCTGGAAACTGTGAGCTAGCCTTACTGATTTCAATGGTCATTTGACCAACATAAAGTTGATCATTTCCATGTGTAGTTAAAGAAATCAGTTCTTCAGATTCACAACAATCAAATTTAATGATAGTAGGAAAACATTCAACTCCTTTATAATCCATTTATAGTTCATGTTGATTAAAAAACACATCATCTTGAAGATTCTTGAAGGGTTGCTGCATATTGTGAGGGAGAGATCTGTCTCTATTTGCATATTCATCCTTATGATGTAATTCATATTCATTACAGCAATTACCAAATACAAGCTCATCTGAAAAATACCTTTTGCAGTGCTCAGTGAATTCTCGGTGAAAATCCTTCAATGATGAAATACTGGAAGGAGGTAAAGAAAAATACCACTGACGTGCATCACCATATAATGAATACATGAACATCTTCATGTTGCTGATCTAATAGATCCATGCATTCATGAAACTTGAGGAGGTGTTCTGCAGGATTTTCTTCTTCCTCCTCTTTGAAGATAGGTAGAAAATCTCCCCATTCAGGCATATCAAGTACTGGATGTGGGAAACCAAGAACTGAAGAGAAGTCAAGAGGTGCAAACCTCCAAGCCAAAAGAGCAACAAATGCTTTTGACATCTTAATATTGTGAAGTTGCCACTGAATTCGTCCTTCATGGAGTCTCCAGGGATAAGATCTTCACAAGCACCAGTGCTTGAAGATTCCTCAACCCTTAAATTTTCTGATTTACTTATAAAATTCTGAGAACTATATGCTTCAGCATAAGAATATTGAAATGGAGGTCTATTTGATATAACAACAGAAATACTTCTGGAAATACCTGATGTATCCCCCCTTACAGCTCTGGAGGTCTGCCTTGGCGAAACCCTAGCTCTTCTTAGAATCTCGTCTGGATCTGAAATAGGTGTTACTGGTGGCCTTTAGGGTTTTCTCTAGTACTTGGTCTTCTTGAAGCCACCTTATTCCAATGGAGTCTCCAGATAGATGATTACAACCAGAATAGTGTACACACTTTGTCTATCATCAAAGTAGGATCTATGTCGTCTCCCAGGGAAGCTGAGCTTCAATCTCCTCTCCCCGGTAACGACGCCAATTTGTTATCACTCCAGGAAACTCCTCTAGGTTGCAGCTCGAGGATGCCTGGTAACTTAAATGGTTTTAGGGTTTTCTAAATGGATCAAGTCAGGTAACCTATAGAACCTCACGCTCTCAATACATGCATGAAACTCAATCAGGGATAAGNAATATGAGAAGCTTGACAATAGTAATGGTCTACAAGTCCCTGAAGTTGAACCCTTTCAATAAAATAAGTCTTAGGCTTTATAGCCTTTACAAAAATATTCAGATCCTGAAAAATTGGATCTGATTTACTCAAAATAGACAAAATAATTTTTTTGCATAATTAGGTCAAAAAACCCTAATTTAACTACTAGTATAACTAACTGTAGAACTTGTTCACTGTTTGAACCTTCTGATAACTAAGGTAAGTACTGGAAATAACTGCCACTAGTCCTCTGCTGGATAAGTCACTATTTTAATTAGATAGTTAAGTGTTGGTGACCTTTTCTTCCTTTATGTCACAACAAAACTGAAGCATACCTTCCCTGATGTTTTATTTAGCGTTCTTTATCTTTATTCTTCGTCCCTGAGCTATTCATGTTCTCCCAAAACTGATCCTTTGTGTCAAAATTCGATCCTATGCCTCTTTCTTTCTTCTTTTGGTGGTTAAGAGGCCAAAATATCAGAACTGTTAGCTGCCGAAAGTGGTGCTATCGATGGCTAATGAACTACCTTAGCGTCTACTTAAGCCACCGAAAGCCCTGTTCTTCAAAAATTCTTAAGCCACCTTCAAAATTGTTCTTTCAAGTTTGTCTGCTTATCTTTCTTATTCAGCAGGCTCTATGTTAGGAAGGTTAATAACATCTTGGCTTGATTCTGGAGGCTGAAGGCTTACTGCAGCTTCAACTAGGGTTTCCAGTGCAAGGTGTGTTCTAGGGTTTGAATATTTCTTCTACAGCCTTGACCTTCTTAACATCCTGTAGATTGTGGAGTTATCCTTCATCAATCTCAGATTTCTTCAACCTGTATAACAACAACATCATGGGCTTCCTCTGGATATTGCAAGCTTGCTGCTGCCTTTGCTAGGGTTTCTAGCGCAAGATGTGTTTTAGGGTTAGGGTTTGGATTTTCCTTCTAAGACTTCTAGTTCATGTATTTGCCCTAATAGTCGGTTGATTCTCTGGGACCTAGGTTTGATCTTTGAACTCTTCAACATCTGCAGCAAATCTTCATGGACTGATAGATGAGGTCGAAAATGCCACCTGGAGGACTGATAGGTCATCTTTTTCCCTAAAACTTTGGCCAAACTGTTGAAAACTGGGGCTCAGAGATAGATTTTGTCCTTCAAATATGTGACACCTGTGTATAAACTGAAAGAGGTTTTTGTAGGATGGTTTGTTTTGAGAAAAATACTCTCTCAGTATTTTGGAATTCATTTTAATTTGCCCGAGATTTGGATTTCAAAAACATGTGTCAAACATGAAATTATGAGATCCGAAAATTAGGTCTCAGAGATGGATTCGATTCTACCAATATGTGACACCTGTAGGAAAACTGAGAAAGGTTATTGTTCTCTCACCTGTTAGAAAGAAAAAATTATAAGAATTTTTCAAAATGATTCTCTAGTCGCTCAAAATCACTGTTTTAAAATGATGCCTTTTTGTAGTAAAACGCCACTTTTGGTGGCTTGGAGCGCTTTGAAATTTCAGTCTTAGATGCTGAAAGTAGGGATTTCAGTGGCTAATGAACTATTGGTACATTCTCCTAAGCCATCGAAAGTCCCTTTGCAACAAAATTTTATAAAAACATGATCAACAAGCTTTAAGTGGTTAACGTGGTCCTGAGTCGAAACTGTTAGCTGCCAAAAGCTGGCTTTTCGGTGGCTAATGAACTGTTGAAAAGTTCCCCTGAGCCACCGAAAGCTAAAAATTTCAAATTTCTTAAAAAACAGAACACCAGATATTCCAACCTTGTTAATCACACATAAAATTTCATAATGCATCTTGAAATCCTCATCATTGAGCAAAAATAAATTTTCTGAGTTTGACTGAGTGAAAGCTAATTTATTTAGGAGATAACAGAACTCCTTGTTCTAGTAAAGGAACACAAGTATCTATGCTGAATCCATCTTGGCCTTTAGCGTGTTAAAGCTACCTTGAAATTCTGGACTCCATATGAAGACAACATCTTTCTTCAGTAGTTTCTCCATAGGGGCAGTAATTGTAGCATATCCCCTAATGAATTTGCGATAGTACCCGGTGTGCCCTAGTGTCGCCCGAAGTATATTCACATTGGTTGGTGGTGGTAAGCTCAAAATGAGCGTTATCTTTGCAGGATCAACCAATAATCCTTTCTTCCACACAATATGGCCCAACAACATCCCGAATGGTGCGAAAAAAATGCACTTCTTGGAGTTCAACGTGATCTGATGTTGTCGACACCTTTCCAACATCAATCGTAGATTCACCAAATGATCCTTTATTAGACCATACATGGTCCAATCATCCATATACACCTATAGTAACTTCTAAATGAAATCCTTAAATACTGCGACAACAACTCTGGAAAAACTGGCAGGCACATTCTTCAGCCCAAACGACATCACGATGTATTGGTAGAAGCGCCACTCGGTGACAAATGTCATTTTACATCAATATTCCTTGGTGATCCATATCTGGTGATAGCTATAAAATCCATATGTGAAAGAGTACATCTCTTGAACACCTACTTCTTCAAGTACTTCATCTGTGAATGGTGTAGAGAACAGATCATGCATACAGGCATCATTTAGTTTTCTTAAGTCAACACAGATTCGAACTTCACCCATATTCTTGTCCTGGAATACCATGGGACTAATCCATTTGGATTCCTCCATGGGCTCAATTATCCCCGCATCCAACATCTTGTCCAACTCAGCTTTAACCTTTTTTGTCAAAACCCCAAAATTTCCGAAAAATTTTAAAATTTTGTAAATACAAATAAACTTCATTAATGTAGTCAACTAATTGTTTTAATTAGTTATATGTTAATGATTTCATATTTTGAATTATTTACTTGATTTTGTTTAACTTATAGAATAATTCTTTTTCAGTTTAATGACTTGTTTTCCTTTGCGACCACAAGGTGGAACTGTCATGATATTCTGGGCTTACTTAGCTTTTGAGTTAACGCATAAAGTTTACCTGCTCTTACAGATTTACAGGTAAGAAAGATCCGGTGCTGCTTGTCAATAATCATTACGCATATAGATATATGTTCAGTAAAGAATATAAATGCTATTCAATTTCAAATGCTTTATGAAGTAAAAACCATTAAATCGTTGTTCTTTTTAAAGATGCCATGAAAATGAGAATCAGTTCTATCAGTAATGGTGACAGTTGCTCTCTCTCTCTAGTTGTAATTTATAGTTTTATTTGTGTACTAATTTCTTTGATGTTTATCGGTGTTTACCATAGTCGTTGTGTGTAAAGGCCTTAAATCTTTCTTTACACGTAGACTAAAGATGGCAGGGTTAGAACGTTAAGGGTCTATCTTAGATTGTGAACATAGCCCCTTTATGTCATAATAAATTTTTGGTTACTCTTTATGATGTGAAGGTAACGTGCAAAAGTTAATAAGTTTCTATACTAATAATCCTTCTTCTAAAGCTTGAAGTTTTAAAGGAATTATATCCTCAATACATACTACTTTCAATTAGACTATCATAGTGTTGATGAATTAAATTCCTCTGCACATGATTTGCTTGGAAAGTATTATCCAATTATGGTTAAGATATCATTAAAATTTCAATGTCAAGTCCCTTAACATTTTAAGACTTAACATGTTCAAAAGCAAACCTTACTAGTTTAATAAATTACACCATCAAAGGCAAATGAGGTTAACATTAGCAAAAGGATATTTACCATAAATTGATTCTATGAATTTCCTTTATAATAACAAAGAGTGTAAATTTAGGTTAGAGTTATAGTTGTTTTAAATGGATGAATACCATGTTTGTATAAACAAAGGGGTCATAGATTTGACCGCGCCCATGAGGAGTCTATGGTTTAACCTTGAATTAAAGTTTTATGATCTTTCATTAAAAGCATCCCTTGCTTGTATGATGTGCTAGGTCGCATATTAATATACCATCACTATGTCATAATCGTTTGATTAAACAAATACTTGCTTACAACAAGAGTATTTGCTATAATTCAATTTTATAAACTCATTTTATAAATAATATATGGCATCACCTTGGATAGGTTAATCGTTTGAGTGTATGATTATCGATTTGTAAAAGTGATGGGTCGTAGTATAGACTACGCCCTTGGCAAGTTTAAAACCTAACAATGATACCATTGTCCTATCGTTTATACTTCAACGTGCAGGCTAGGTTGACTTTGGTGTATCAATCCTTACCGAAACTTCGGATCTCCATGTGATTGGGTTTATAATTCTTTTGTTGATTGCACGCCGGGAACACGTCGAGACTATACAATTTCACCCACTGGATGCAAATAATTTCAATGAGTACGTGGACTCATCACAACCAAGTGTTAAATGGTTAAAAGGGTAGTATTGAACCCTAGCTTGACATTCCCTCCATCGCCTTTGGGCCTCCGGCCGCTCTACTACTTTGTTCTTGTCTGTACTGTCGCCCTGCAAGTCATCGCTGGTAGTCTTCTGGTTTGCTTCCTTGTTTCCTGCAAGTTGTGGACTCACCCTGCACGTCCGTGAGAAGAGAATTGTAAACAATGTTGTTGCTGCTTGGGCTGGGTTATTTGTCCTCCGGGGTTTTAACTTCCACTGCTTGCTCAGTTCGGGTCCGTCAGTCTGTAAAGTCCTTTATCTCTTTGGCTCGGTAGTGCGAGTCATGGCTTCATGGCTTGAGATTTGTTGAGTCATAGGGTTTCACAGTATACTGTGTTTTTGGTTGAAAAACCATTGCGGCACAAGATTTCATACTTTCTTGGCCGGTGGCTTTAACTCTCTCTGTCATCGTTGGCCGATACTGTGTTGTAATCTCTTTCTCTCTTGCAGCCGATGAAGGGTTTAATCCTCCTCGCTTTGGTGGTTGCCCTACTGCTTGTGGGTGGTCACGTTTCAGTGAAATTATAGGTAAGATTTACTATTATCATCTTCGTTATCTTTGTAGATTTGTTTTTAGTACACAGTTGTTTATTTTTGATGCAAGGTATTTACATTATCGTTCTTTGTTGTTCACAGGTATCGACCTATCCCTCTGCTTGGTTGGTGCGAGGCTGTGGCAATGGCTTGCTCATGGGTAAGCCTTGGATACCCCATGGCTGTTCTTCCTTGTCCGGTCCCTTATGGGACATTTGTTGGTTGGTTGCCGTGGCCTGCAAAACCCTCGTGGCACTACAACAAAAACTGGATTTAGCGTCTCTTTTTGCATCCTTTTTTGCGTCTAGACCAACTTTCAGTGTATTTTTCTTCATTTTTTGGACAAAATGGAGCAATTTCACGTGTTGGTGCTATTTTAGGCGTTTGTTGCGTCCTTTTTTTAAACTTGGCGCAAATTGCGGCATAATTTGCACCAGGTTTTGCACCTGGTTATGCGCCAGGTTTTGCAGCAAGTTTTGCGACAGGTTTTGAGCCTAGTTTTGCACCTAATTTTGCGCCTAGTTTGTACATCTACTCTTGTTGCGCCCCCTTTTACGCCCATGTTTTCCTCAACTTTTACGCCCTTGTTTTCATCCACTTTTGCATCATTTTTTACACCCACTTTTGCATCCACTTCTACTTCTTTTTTTGCGTCCCTTCGTGCGCCAAGTTTTGCATCCAAGTTTACATCCTATTTTGAGTCTATTTTTGCGCCTCATTTTGTTTCAGCCATTTTTGCATCCACTTTTGCATCCATTTTTTCGTCCACTTTTGCACCCACATTTTCATCCCTTTTTGCATCCATTTTTTCGTCGACTTTTGCACCCACGTTTTCATCCCTTTTTGCATCCCATTTTGCGTCCATGTTTATGTCTTTTTTTGCATCTACTATTGCATCCACTTTTGTCGCGTCCCAATTCACACCCATTTTGTGCTTACTTTTGCACCCACTTTTGCTTCAACTTTGCATCCAATTTGACATCAGTTATTGCATCCATTTTTGTATCCACTTTTGCATCAGGTTTTGCGTTGGGTGTTATGACTACTTTTGCATCTACTTTTGTTGCATCCACTTTCGCATCTACTTTTGTTGCATCCACTTTCGCATCCAATTTTACATCTATGGTTGTATCCACTTCCACGCCACTAAGTTTCATCATGTTTTGCTTCCATGATTGCATCATTTTTTGCATCCACTTTTGCATCACCTTTTGCATCCATTTTTGGTGCACTCCATTAGGCGCCCACTTTTGCGCCTACTTTTGTTGCATCTATGTTTGCATCCATGTTTTTATCCACTTTTGGATCTAGTTTTACACCCAGACGTTGAAGATGAAAATGAGGATAATAATTATGATATTGAGGATTGTTATGATGATGATGATAATGCTGTTGATAATGAGGAGAACGATGACAATGATGATGATGATGCCGATTATAATGATAATGATGATGAGGATAATGGAAATGACGACATTGTCGATGATTATGATGGCAATGGAATGAATGATGATGATGAATACAATGAGAATGATGATGTTGATCATCTTAAAAAATAAGTTGTTATTTGTCATGCATAAATCATGTGTGTCCTCCATGACCCTTTTCCACTAATCACATATTTTGGGTTGATGCTATTTCTTATGCCAAAAGTAATGATGAATAACTGATGAAAATGTCAATAATCATGATGATGATGATGTCAAGGACAATGTCGATGATGATGACATGGATGATGATTATGTCGATGCTGATGAATATTGTAATAATCATGATGACAATGACAAAGATGACGATAATGATCATGATCAACTACATTGTAAAGAAAAGAGATTCAGAGTATCATCAAAGGCCTTCCATTCTTACAGATTCCCAATACCAAATAGAACCACATCATCGACAAAGAGTAAGTGAGATACTGCAAGTAAGGAGGAGACTTTAATACCTTAAATTTTTCCTTTTCTCTGAGCATCCTTTATAAGGAGATTGATTCCTTCAATCACCAGGAGAAAGAGAAGGGGAGAAAGAGGGAAACCTTGGTGAATGCCGCGGGAGGTAGCAAAGAAACCTGTTGGTGTACCATTGATCATAACAATTTTTTTTTAGGAACTGATACAACCCATGATCCAATTTACCCCATCCACTGGGACTCTAATTTGTAATAGTATAAGCCTCAGAAAAGTCCAATTAACTCTATCAAAATATTTGACAAGATCCAGTTTGAGAACCAAAGTTTTCATCTTTTTAGTTTTGATGGAGTGAAGTATTTCCTGAGTGATACCCATCGGTTTGAGGATTTGCCTATTTTTTAGGAATTTGAACTGTTTAGCTGAAATGGCCTTATCCATAAAAGGCTTCAGGCGGTTGGCCGTTATCTTTGAGATACGTTTATAGATCAAGTTGCAAAGAGAAATAGATCGGAAGTCTGCAAACATTTGATGCTTTTCGCACTTGGGGATAAGAGTAAAAAAATAGAGTTTATGGACTTGATAACCTTACCCTCTATTTGTAATAGTTCAACAACTCTAAGTAGATCCTTACTGACTAAGTCAAAGAACCAAAGAAAGAATTCAATGGGCCATCCGTCAGGGCCAGGGCTCTTGTCCCTTTTAAAGCCTTTAAACGCACCTTCAACTTCAGCTAATGTGACTTCTGATGTGAAGACAACAACATCCACCTTCATGATGAAAGAAGGAAATAACTTAATAACCTTCAGTTAATTCCCTATGTTAGTCTTCACATCATCTTTGAACATCTCTGAGAAGTGTTTTTCCCCCATGCATTTGATTTGGCTTTCTTAATCCACCATCATACTGTTTTCATTTTGTAGAGCCCAGATATCATTGAAGTTTCTACGAGTTGATGCAAAACTGTGGAAGAATTTTGTGTTTGCATCCCCCTGCTCAATCCAGTTTATTGTGCTTTTCAATTTCCATGTCAGAACTTTGTGGGATAGATACTTCTTGTTATGACCTTTCAAAGATGTTAGAATCACAGCTTCATCCTCGGAGAGAATTACAGAGGGACAAGATGTAAGGAGGGAATAGATATCCTTGTCAATTTCGGCCAATAGACTACTTCTTTTGAATTTCTGCTTCTTTTCCTAGTCCTTGACAATAACTTTGGGCCGTTTGAGTTTATAAACAAGACGAGACATATCATCACTATAGATGATTCCATATCTACTTCACTTGTCTAAATTTTCTTAAGAAGATTCTTATAATAATAATCATAATTCACCATAACTTTACTATGCTTGAGTGGGCCTAAGGGTTAAGAACATGTGTTTCTTCCTAAAAAGTCATAAGTTCAAATCTAAAAGGAGTAGAATATGTACACCTTTGTAGACTTTAACAATTACATCAATGTGAAAAAATCCCTTATTCCATAAACAAGAATCTCATATACCAAATTAATATTTAATTTACCCATTACTTTAAAAAATAAACTATTATTATTAATATTATAAAATAAAAAAATTTATCACATTATTTTAAAGTCAACTTAATCATCTAATATGATTATCATAAGAAATGTATTCACCTAGAAGCTTTCTTCCCCATAATACACTTCAAAATATCCTAAGAATATGTCACAACGAAGACCAAAAACAAATTCCCCATAATACACTTCAAAATATCCTAGGAAAGTGTCACAACGAAGACCCCAAAAATTCAAATTACATATATATATTTTTAATTGATTTTTTGAAAGTTAAAATTTTGATTTTGATTGTGTAATAAAAATTATTTTTTACAATAGTGTAAATGATTAGAATATTTAAAGGTTTACATTATACCAATCATACATTATACTTTATAGATATCTAAATTTTTATTCGTGAGAAAAAATTTCGAATCACTACAATTGGGTTATTATTAACTTTATTAAAAATTATTTAAATTTCCAAAAGTTAGATGTAAATGAGCATGTAAAAAAAACTTCCAAGGTCGACGAAAGTGATGTTATTGTCTCTATAAATATTCAATTCTCAAAATGATGTGGATTTTTTTTGGATTGATGTGTCTATGCAATAAAGTTGTGATTAAAGAAAGTTATAATTAGATAAAAGAGTATGAAGAAAGAAGTAAGCTAAATTTATATTTTCAAGAATTTATATATATAAGTTTAATTTTACCATAATATCAGATTCATGTATGTAGGGTGGAATAATGTTCTTGATGTTTTGAAGTATATATAACTAAATTTTAATTATTTAAAAAATTGTCAATAAATTAAATGACTTTAGTTTACATATATAATATTAATAAACTAAATTGATATAATATAAACTTTCTGAAAATGAAAAACAATAGTTCAAAACTAAAGACATCGAGTATTTGTATTTGTATTTGCATGACATCGAGTGTTCTTTATAGTTGTCGTGAGTCCATGATATTCATGCAAGAAATGAAGTCTTGTAGAGGAGGACTTTTCAAACCGACCTTTTGAATTTCATTTTGACGAAAAAAAGTGGACATTGGTAGCCACGTTCACATAGCTAGTAGGCAGAAATTTTTGAGCTCGTTTTGGGCCTAGTAGTAGACTAGTAGTTGTTGACACATTGTCACACTTTAGATTACAGCCCCAAGTAACTCAGGAGTCAGAGTCACATCTCAATGGCTAATGCCTCGTAGTCATGAATGATTACTGGCCATCTTCAACAACTAAGCACCGAGTGCATGACATGAGTGAGTAAGTGATTATAATTTATCATATTTACAATATTTTGAATGATGAGTTGAACTTTATAGCATAGGAATTTCAACATCTTGAGAAATTTATATGAATGGATAATTTCAAATGTTTCTCTTTTTTGAAATGTTGATATAAATTATACCTTCCTTTATTGAAACGGTAAAATTCAATTTTTAAATTTTATTTGAAGATCAATTTTAACTTTACACTTCTGGGAAGGGCTAGAACCATTTGGAAAGGCTGTGAAGGGTTCAATTTTGAACACCTTAGCGTTGGACTTTCACTTACTTTGCTTTGTTGTAGACATCTACAATCCTAGCTTGGAATCAAATTACAGTCAATGTGAATCAAACTCTTGAGATATAAAGGCTGCGTTAACACCAACTACATTGCAAGTCCAGCTGCATGTTGACTGGATGCCAGGCTTGTATGGCACTAATTAGTGACCAGAAACATTGCTATTCCTAGTTTGTAATGTACTGCAGCCACCTCACTGATGATAAGCCACATCGCTGTGTATCTGAAGATGGCTTCTGTGGAATAAGTCAGACTACACAAAGAGCTGTTTACATTCATATATGATTCTAAACTGTCCATCTACGACAAAACTCAGAGAAAAACTACCATGGTTTCTTTATGCATTGCTATCCCTAGTTTGTTCAAAAGGGGGTCACGGTGCTTACATCAAGAGTGTTGATTTGAAAGAATAAGGGAGTGGAGTAATTAATGCATTAGAATTGCGTACATATCACACACCGTTCAACAGGCGTAGAGATTTTTCTAAATGCAATGATATACTTCTAAACATTTTTGGTGTTATAAACATCTGGTTAACCGGAACGCTGCCTTCAAGCCATTCTACCATCTATGTAGAACAAAAGAATCCGATTCCTTTTGAAGAAGTCTATACATAAGCCTAGTGAAGAAGTCTAAACATGAACCTAAAAGCAAAGGGTAGAGGAAGAGGAAAGTTTAAAATGGCAGAAGACCGTAAAAAGTCTGAAATTTCTCGAACTGTATTAATGCCAAAACGAATGGGGTGAGAGAGGCTCGAACTCTTGACCTAAGGATTCCTCAAACAGCTATGAGACCTACGCGCTAACCAACTGCGCCACCACCTCGATATGTTTAATCCTTCGAGCCTAATCTTAGCAGCCCAATCCTTGTAAAGCCATTTATAAAGAATTCTTTGGTACAGTGAAACTGCACTGTCTATTTTGCCCTGAAATTTTCTTGTTTGCCTTATCTAAAGTTTGAACTAGAGGTCGAAAAATTGGCATATTCCTTTAGCTGCGAGATTATAATAACCATCAAAATAATTGTAGGCACAACCCTTTATCAATCCTGAAAACATAGAAAATCTAATAAATATTATAGTTCCAAATCGATTTAGTGTTGATGGTTAGTGTCACATCCATGTACAAATGGAATACGGTTACATGTTTATACAAGCGAGGTATAATAATCGTTAGATAAAGTGTGTGTTTGGTGATTTTATTGGATGTTGTATTCACTATGGATCATTCTCTCATTCATCAATATGAAATTGTGAGTATTAATTGATTTTGAGTTTGGTTATTGGTGTTAACAAAAGTTTGTATATGACATTTGTATATTCTCAGCAGATTATTTATGAGATTTGAACCAACACTTCAAAGTATGACATGTTAACGAAGTAGCTGAGTTCTGCATATGCTCAAACCTATGATAAAAGAAATTGGAAAGTGCCTATTGTTAGATGAGGAGATCATTTTAAAGGTTTAAAATGAAAGTCATAGATCTAGCTTAGGGGTTGAAGAATCCTTTTCAACATAGTAAGGTGGGATTTCAAATCTTCCACTAATTCCAAAGGCAATCTTACACTCACATTCTAGAGAAGAAAATTGAAAACCAAAGCAATCTTACACTCATACTCCATGGAAGAAAATTGAAAACCAAACAGCGTAGAGATTAAATACTCTGATAGAAAATTGAAAACCAAACAACGTAGAGATTAAATACTCTGATAGAGAAGCAGGCTTGTATCCATTCCTTTAATAAAAAGTAGTTCATAGAAACTGCCTCTCATGATCTGAGAAAGGAGACGTGTTCTGAGTATTTATAAAATTGACAGCTGTGGGATTTGAACCCACCACCCTTTTGGACCAGAGCCTAAATCTGGCGCCTTATCAGCGCTAGTACATGGATTGTGGGCGTTGACAATCGTGTGTGGCCTCCACACACAATATAAATTTTATAAAATATGCAAGCCACATTTATAAATTTTTATAAAAATGTGCTAAGCCATATTTATAAATTTTTATAAAAATGTGCCAAGTCATATTTATAAAAATTATTTTCTAACTTTATGAATAAACCTCTATATCCAATAATAAAAAATTCCCCCCTTTTATTAAAAAGGCTTCTAACTCATTTTTTCTTGTCAAAACGTGGAAAATTTTGTGCATGAGTCAATGAAAAAAACTTGAAGATGCCAAATCATCAATGAAACTTCATAAAGATGCCAAATCATCAATGAAACTTCAAAATTTAAAAGGCAATAACACCAATCACTGCCAAAATAATTAGTGGTAATAGCTGGTTTCAATTGGGGATGTTAGCCTCCTTGGGAGGTAGCAAAGAACAGTGAATAATCAAACAATACAATTATAAGATTAAAAAACCCATCAAAACATGCGACAATAAGCATCCATGTAATTGTCTTTGAAAGTAACACAACTCTTTAAAACAATGTGACCCTTTTCTAAAAACATGACCCTTCATTTAAAATCACTTTTTAATTATATATATTTTTATTTAACTTTTTACTCCAACTAAAATATAACTAAAAGTTTAAATATCTCTTTGTTTCTTTTCAACAACAAGTTTTCTTTTTAACTTTCAATTAACATCTCTATTATTCCATGACTCTCACGTGCTTTAACATATATTTTAATTATATGTTTAACATATAGAAAAATTGGCAAATATTCAATCTCGAAGAGTATGGCGTCCTTGATGTCACAACTATTTGGCAGATTAGTGAGTTGGATGAGCCACTGATAGGATGTGGTCACTTTTCCCACTATATAGGAATAGTATATGGTGGCTAACCATGCTAATGTGTTTAGATGTGTGGATAAGTTATTAGTGTGATAATAACAATACTATATGTATGGAAAATAACCTAACATTTTATGTGAGGACAAGGCATATTGATATCCAATACCATTTTTTCAAAGACATTGTAGGGAATGGAAAGGTGATGCTAAATAAAGTTGACACTTTATAGAATGTTGCAAACTCATTGTCAAGGTAGGTGAGAAAAAAAAAGTTTAGGTGGTGTTGTGACTCTATTACCCTCACACCCCTAGTAGCCACTGCATTTTTACTGTATCCAGGCTCTCTGAGCTCCATGCCCTTCTTCACCATTAGTGTTGTTTTCTCTCTCTCCTTGTTTCATCTATGTGAAACCTCCAAAACCCATTTCATGTACCATTCCTTTTTCTTTTTGCATTTCCATTTCTCATTTTTGGTAACCTAGCATTACATCTGTAGGTGTTGTAGGAAAACCAAGGTGGATGTGCAATCTATCAAAATGGAAACTAATAGTTTCCATATGTAAGTGTTTAGAATCCTGCTATCTCAAATGTGTTGGTTATGGATGAGAAAACATAATAATATTGAAATGTATGTCAATAGGCATGATAGGAAAAACACATGACAAATTATACATAAAACAATAAAGGTGGAACAATATTTTAGGAACAATGATGAAATCTAATGTGTTAATATTGTTCATCTTCCCGATTCTTAAAGGGTTCTAGCTTAATGGAAGAGCGCCTGTTTTATACGCAGGAGGTTGGTGGTTCGATTCCTCCATGCCTTAATGATATTGCAACGTATTTCTAAAGGTAAGAATTGTAGTAGTGCAAGATTGATGCAATATTAAACGCAACACTAAATGCAAAAGAGGATGTAAAAGTAGACGTCACACAAAACACAAAAGTAGATGCAAAAGTGGACCTTATGTCAGACGCAAATGTGGACACAAAAATGGATGCTACACTAATCACAAAATTGGATGCAAAAAAAGACTCAACACTAGACACAATTAATGACTCAAAACTAGATGCAATACTAGGCCCAAAACTAGACGCACCAGTAGATGCAAAAGTGGACATTAAACTGGGCACAAAATATGGTGTATCGATGGACATAAAATTAGGCGTAACACCAGGTGCAAAACTGGAGGCAACACTTGGCGCAAACAAAAACTTAAAATGAGACACAATATTGGATGCAAGATGAGATGAAACATTGGATGTAAAACTAGATGTAATATTGAATGCAAGATGGGATGAAATATTGGACACGAAATTGGGTGCAATATTAGATACAAACATGGTTGCAAAACCAGTCACAACACTAGGCGCAACACTGGGTGCAACATTGGACTCAAACATAGATGCAAAAAAAGACATCAACCAAGATGCAACACTAGGTGCAAACCTAGATGCAAAATACAACGTAAAACGAGATGAAACATTAGGCACAAATATGGATACAAAAAAAGATGTAAAACAAGATGCAATATTGGGCCCAAAATTGGATGCAAAACTAGATGTAACGCTAGATGCAAAATTGGACACATAATTTGATGCAAAACATGGTGCAATACTCGATGCAAAACATGGTGCAATACTCGATGAAAAACTAGGAGCAAAATAAGACGCAACATTGGATGCAAAACTAAGCGTCAAACTAGGTGCAAACAACGATGTAACAAATGACGCAAAAAAATATGCAAAATTGGGCGCAAATAAGGGCGTAACAAAAGATGCAAAAAATTGGGCGCAAAAATGGACACAAAAATGGACGTTAAAAAGGACGGGAAAAAAGATGCAATAGACGGCGTTTTATGAAATTGTACAATAGCGCCAGGTTTAACGCCATATTGTTCACCAAAATTGGGAAAAAATTACACTAAAATCCGGCGCTAAATCTGACGCTAAATCCAGTTTTTGTTGTAGTGTGGTTTTGGTTTACTTGGGTACTTGATTCGCTATTTTTAATTGATGTTAAAACCCTTGCTTTATGCGAGGTTTTTTGGCTTAGGCTATGACTGTAAATTTTGGTTTTTGTTCTTGTTACTGTGTATATATATGTAAATGAAAGAAAGGCTGTTAAAGTCTCACTCTGTGAATTTTGTTTGAAGCCGAAAGGCATTAGAAGAGCTTAAACTCTTTGGTTTTACACCTCTGTTGTATATTTTGAAATAGTAGGGTTTTACCCTAACTCGACGATATGAAGAAAATATATTTATTGTTTCTTTAAATTATCTTTTATTTACAAAGAAATACTGTAAATTATTTGGTTATTACTTATATTGCATAACTGATTATTTAAGCTCGGTGATTCGAGCATGTCTATGTTCTGTAAATTTCATTTCTGCAATGTTATTTGTATTTAAGTTTACTTTGTAAATTATTAGGATAACTGTATATTGTTTTTATATTATCTTGCTTTGATTTACTTCAATTCTAAATAAATTTTAAATATTGTTTTATAACTGTACCTTTCAGAATATAAGAAATTTTATGTTTTTATAAGCGTACTTATGTAACTGATAGTTACATCTTTTAAAGTACATAATTCATATTTACTTGTTATTTAATTATAATGAAATAAGAATATTATCTTACCTGTAAGTAATATTGTTCCTATAAATATATATGATATCTTTATATTTAGTTTATTTATAGGTGTATAGAGAGATAGTATTCTATTGTTTATTTCTTATGTTACCCTATTTATATTATGATAATAGTATTTATAAAATAAAAGAATAACAAACTATCTATATTCTTTCCTATGAACTGTATTGTAGTGTTTGTTTTAAATTATAAAAGAAACAAGTTAGTAGATGTATAACTTGTTTAAGTTCAGTTAGATAAAATGAAATGAACAAGTTATTTACATTACAACGTAATTAAAATCTTAAACCAATTAGTTTTAGCTTTAGAAATAAATCTAAGTTTATCTATCCTCACTCACAGTTTGATTGCTGTAATACAATAATTATTTATCCTATACATGAAAGAAATAATCTGTAGAGCTGAAAGGCATTCTAATTTAACCTAACACTACATGTTTTAACTATTATATTCTTTTCTTTTGCTTTCAAAATAAATAATAAGATTATGAAATGAATACTATATAGAGAACTATTTATCTATCAAAACATACTTCTATTATAAAATGATATAGCTTCTTTTTCCTTACTAAAATCTAACATTCATAGTCTAGGTCTAATCCTAACCCTACTCCATGCACAAAATACTATTTCTTCTGATAACAAATAAAAGTAAACATTCTCTTAATCAATCTAACATCTTATTTTAAATTTACATCATACAATCTTCATTTATATACACCACCTGTGCTAGAGTACGATCTGGATTACTCCAGATGGGGAAAAACACAGGTAGGATTTGTTTCTCATTAAGAATAAATTCATTACTAAACAAGCTAAGATATTTTGTCCTCTAAGTTTTTACACTATAAATTGCAACTGCATCATTCAATCACACACAAATAATAACACAGAAATTAATAAATAGCAGAACCTGTTCTTAAAGCTTGGTCGACAACAGCAATGGGAGGCTGTTCCTCCCTACCATCTCCTAGAGAGCGCTCAAACAGCGACTCCTCAGGATCCCCGAGCTTGCTCTGGTCTCCCTGGCTGGAACTAAGTGCATAAAATAATCAAGTACTAGTCCTAAGACTCAATACCAGTCCTCAACTTGTCAGTCAAATCTCTCAGCTAGAAAGCTGTATCAGATCAAGTTACTGCAGTTCATCCCTCAAACACCTTCCTTACAGTTTTCCTTTTTTCTCAATGAATTCCTTGAAGTGCATTCCACCTGAATGATTCTTCTCCTAGAAAATATCTGAGCACCTTATCTCTCTACATTAGGTACTTTTAAAATATTGCCTAGGTCTTTTTGGGTTAGTTGTCATTAATTGAGCCACCTGCTCTGATCCCACTTTCTTGGGGGATCATGACCCCAAATGTAGGGAAGTTGCCACCTGCAACATAGGAAGTGTTTGAGGATGTTGCCACTTGTCTTTTTCTCTCCTCTTTGTTCCTTCCACTAGTTTGACCAATAACACTCTTATTAATAGCTCTCCCAAGCTGTTGTCTCCACTTTTTATTTATTAAAAATAAAATATTCAGAATTACATTCCACATCTTTTGACTCTGTTGAGTCATCAGTTTCTACTTAGCATTAAATTTAACATAATGTCTTAGGAATCAAATTAAAACATATAACATTATTTTACAAAATTGGGGTATGTGACACTTTCCTTGTATCATGGATTCAAGCGATACGACCTTTGTCTTACTAGTTTCGTGTCTGGATTTAAAGGGATCTTCATCTCTCCTAGATCACCTAGTATTCCTTTCATTTCAAAGAATCTGGTCAAGAATAGATCTTGAAATTCATGTAGAAGGTCTGTGATTTTTTCCATGGTCTCCTCGTCCCAATAGTCCCCAACACTTGCAAATTTTGGGTTCTCTTCCATCCCAATGTTAAACTTTATGATCCTTAGTGGCTGGCTCATCGGATCAGTGGGAATATCTGGTGCCGCAACATCCCCTCTCCCTTCTGTCTCCAGAATGTTGATATTCCTTAGCTCATCATCATCCTTAGATTCACCTGACACATTGTAGCATTCCATCATTGACTGTAGGTGACAATGTGCATGCGGAACCACCAGATATGCAATTGGTACTACTTTTAATACCACATCACAAATAATCTGCAGCGAATTATGGACCTTGGAATTAGCATTTGCGAAGCTAAATTTCTGCGCAAAGCAAACTGTCAGCTCCTCCCAAGTGGTGACCTCTTTGCGCAGCTCCGCTAATAAATACCAAGACCTTGGCATTTCATCCAAGGTGTGAATAAAGGCATGGACCCATTCATCCTTTGGTTGCGATGCCCACAAGTTTTGGCATTTCGTCAGGTGACTGCTAGGGTCACTACGCCCATCGTACTGCCTAGTGTGATACACTTATGTGTCACCGAAGCGAACTATCATCAACCGTCGACACTGCATCCATTCAGTAATTGAATTGTTATGAGTCGCTCTCCAGCGTGTGGGAGTAGCTGCGTTCAATTCCTCCTTTAGTGCCAACAATCTCTGCGGCTCTGATACCTTCTCTTCAAACTCCACTAAAAATGCAAACAACTTAGGTATCCCTTCATAAATTGATAACTCAACAGTCTCAGTCGCGACATGGCAGAGCGAGTGTGTGATCAAACCACACTTCCAGACTGACACTTAATGCATTCGGTTCTGCCAATTTTTCAACGCATCATCAGAATCAGAAGACACAGAACTAGAGCTGTGCCATCCAAGTTCTCCATCAATAGTGGGGTGGATATAATATTCAAATATGCTGTAAGCGTGATCCCATCCTCGGACAAACTCATCCTTTACTAGTTCAATGTATCACCTTCCTTCGTTGGGATCCATAGGCGCGATGACCCTAATGTCTTGGTTCTTGAAATTCATCATCCACTTCTTGAAGTTAATGATTGCCATACTGTCGTTGGCCCATCTAATCCCAAATAGTGTGGGATAGGAGCCTTCACCATTAACAACTTCAATCACATCAAAGTTGACATAATTTTTCATACCTTTGACATCCACGACTAGGTTTGATACACGTCCGTTTGGTTGTACTTTAGCTTGATTGTCCAATTGCAATTGGATGGGGGACCAACCCAACGCCGACTTCCCCATCTTCTACCAAGTCTGCTTTGTTAGGATATTCACATTATATCCCATATCCAGGATGACTCAGTCAACTTCATAGTCTCCAATCTGAATGTTCATGCGCATCTCCTTACCTGTCTTTTTCTTATGCAAAGAGTTTACTGCGGACTCCTTCCGTTCCTTACCCGGGCGGTGCAACAAACTTTCAATCTCAGCTAGAGCATTTGGATCTCTGGCCAGTGATAAGAAGCTCTCAAATAAATGCTGCAAGGTACCATTCTTCCACAATGGTCCTGCCTCAAACAAAGAATCAAAAGCAGAAGGCATTTCATAGACAAGTGACTTACCAAGATTTTTTTCGATTGCATCCCGGGCTCCAAGAAATATCTCCTTTTCAGCTATGATATCGAACGGTGCCTTCTTCTATCTAACCAATCGAATATGTGGGTGCGACCCATCCTCTCATGTTGTGGCTCTTGCGTGGGTGACCACATCAACATCAATAGCCTCTGCCCTTGGCTCTGCTGAGATCGTCGGAACCTTCTACCCTTGATTCTGGTTCATCGATGGATTTTGGTTCACTGGAGGGTTCATAGGTTGACTCACCATATGATTCTAGAGTGGAACTTGGTTTTGCATTTGATTCTAAGTCTATACTTGATTCTGGCTATACAATTGAGGAACATCCTTGGCCTGCCATCATGTGATTAGATGTGGGCAGTTTTCGACAGTATGATAAATCACTGTACAATATGTACATGAACACTGCAAGTGTGGGAAATCCCTTTTGGTAGTTCCCAATAACCCACAATTATAACACTAGACTAATCCGTGACCTCGTCCTCCCCCTCTTCCAAATCCTTCTCCTCTTCCTTGAAATCCTCCACGAAATCCGCCTTGTTACTGATATTGTGGCTGAGCCATTTGTTGCAAGGAGGGATTCAACTACTGCTGAACATACTGAGCAGCTTATTGTCGTTGCAGCTGCAACATCACCATTTGGTTATACTGCAGTGCAAACAATGGCTACAATTGCAACGATATAAATTGGATCGGTAGTAGTGGTATATACTGCTATTGTGGCCGAGAGTTCACCACTTGAGGTTGTACAATTTGTGGTTGTTGTACTGCATGATGATATTTGCCCTTCACAAGATATGAATCATATGTCCTATTCTGAAGTAGATCATATGCATGACAATCCTTGTCTTCATGCCCCACTACTTTACAAAAGGAACAATATGTGTTGGCTAGCTTTGATACTATATTTTGCATGTAACTACACTCGTCACATTGGTGCCCATAAACTTGAAATATGCGACCCCATGGTATGGTGCCACAACTTAGTGGGTTCGGTGCTCCAGATAGCAGATAATTCTGGATGGTAGGTCAAGTAACTTTAGTATGCCCATCTGCATGACAATGAGTGCACCAAATATCTTTCTAATTCTCTTTCACTTTCTTAATGGCTTGCAATTGTAGCGTCAAGTTGGCCATCTGCACCTGAATTTGGTTCATACCAGCTGCATTTTCTCCAATCGATAAAGATTCTAACTTCATCGCAATCTCTAGAGCCTTGATCTGTGTCGCGATCCTCTGTTGCATTAGTGGGTGCTAGATATGAGGTATTAAGGCGGTGATGGAACACACTTTATGATGAACATCGCTCATATCAAAGCTGACCCATGCCATCAATGTCTTGAATTTCTAATCGAAATCCCACACACTCTCATTTTGGAATTGCTTGATCTCTTTCAACTCAGTGATGTACTGCGCCTCTGACTTAGGCTTCCAAAACTCTTTGATTAGTCCTTGTCGAACGTTATCCAAAGTTTTTGCAGGGGTCCACGTAGGAACCTATATAAATTTCATGTACCAATCTAGCACGTGACCTATTAGAGTAGTCGCCAGTTGGCCCTTGATATCATCATCCGTGGTCTACTTAATAGTCCATATTTCCTCGCATAGAAACCAATATTGCTCGGGATCATCGGTCCCATTTCCATGGAACAAAGGTAGCTTCATGTCGTCGCTCGCCATCCTCAGCTTCCTTCCTGCAGATGTTGACCTATTACTAGACTGTTGTTGACATGTCGAAAAAGTTGAAGTGGAATTCGTGGATTTCCATGAGTTGGAAGTGGTGCACGGAGGCGTGGGCATGTTTCTTTTAGGGTTTGATCTTACCGCTTTCCTGGGCATAGCCTGAGTCTGGTCGTCCTCTTCGTCACTGTAGGGTCGCTTCGTCCCATGTTGTTGTCCTTCATGATTTTGCATTTCGACCGCAACAAGACCTTCCCATGTCCACCTCCTCTTCTCTTGTAAAAAACTTGCTCCTCCCCTTGTACAAACACTTTCTTCCTCGGCTTCCCTCACAGTCTCGTCGAATCTTGCACCCATCTATTATAATGTCCCCATTCAAATAATTGCATAGTAGGAAAATTCCATCAATCCTACTAGTTCCCTAGGTTGGGTGGATGTTGATGAATTTGTCATTGATGCCAACATGGTATTGATGTCATCGATGTCACCACTTTGTTGAAGCTCTTAAAGAAGCCCTGCTGATGATGCTGAAGACCCCAGAGATGATCCTGAAGCCTTGGCAGACAATGGAGAAGCCCATGAAGTCTTGGAGCCCTTGATGAAGACCCTGATGACCTTGCAAAGGTCATGGAGCCCACTACTGGAAATTGATATGGTTAGATGGCATGGTCCTAAGTGCATAAGGAATGTCTTGCACCCACTTATATGATGGATGGCCATGACCTTGCATGAAGCTCTTTATACCATAAAAGTTCGTGAAGAAGCCATCAAGAAGAATTCAAGTCATTTCATGATGGCCTACACAAATTGAAGAAAGTATGAGTAAAGGATCTTGTCAATGCAAGCAATACCCTCATAAGATGATAGCCCTCGTCATGCCCTTTCCAAAGGTAGGTGGCACGTCACGTGGTTCCTCATGGTTGATGAGATATTAACTTTTGAAGTCGACCCAACAAAAATTATAAGTCGGCTCAGTCAAACACAAAGTCGGCTCAGTCAAAGTTTTATTAAAAAATAATAAAATATTTTTATAGTATGTCGGCCCCATTAAAAATAAATTAAATATGTATGTCGGCCCTAAAATTATGGAGGAAAATCTAGTATATATACCCCTATCAATTTGTGAAATTTTGGAATGAGCTCTGAGATTTTCGGATCTTTCTGAGGTCTGCAATTTTCAGCTAAGGCAGCAGCAACAAAAAATTGCAGCAATCAAACGTTTTTTTTGGTGTGTTTTAACAGTCCAAATCTTGGATTTGTCTTGGGGTGTACTAGCACAAGTTTTGCAGCAGAGGAGTAGTCCGAAATTTGAAGCAGCAGTCTGATTTTCAGAATTTTGAAGAGTTCAGTCCAGGCTGCCATCATCCGAGCTTTCACAGAATTTTTTTTTGGGGAATAAACAACAGAATTGAATGACAGTTCATTTTTGGACTTGGTCTAGGGTTTTACCAGCACATACTCTGAGTTTTTGAAGCATTCAAAACAATCTAAATTTTGCAGTAGCAGAGGTTGAGGTCTAACCTTTTACACAGTCTCGAATTGACCTTCTTCACTATTTTCAGAAGTCTGTTTGGACTTGCTTGGGGTTTCTTCCACTGTTCCGAGTTGGATGATGATTGGACTCTTGCACAGTCCAAATATACACAGTCAATACTCTATAATGTGTTGATGGAGGTGACAACCAGATGATGAAGATGATGGTGTTGAATACTCAATCTGAATGCATAGTCCAAGCTTGATACAAGTCCAAAGTTGACTGCACTTATTCTTCCTCAGGTCATGTGACATGGTGTAAAACTTTTTGACTGTGTTTTTTTTGGGTTTCTTCAAACTGAGATACATAACAACAGCAGTATATCAGGATTTTATTTCACTGCTATTGGGAATCTATATTGTTAACTATCTTTCTTAAGTGACTGTCCACTATAGTGAGCTGCTACAGGCAGAAAGAAAGGGTCTGCATGATATACCAGTCATCTACAGCCAGTCTGGGCACAAAGGGAGGTCTCCACAGTTAGAATCAGAGGGTCTGTGACTTATACCAGTCACCTACAGGATCATTGAACAGCAACATAGTTCCTATCATTTGTGAAGGACGTGGTCAAAAAGAAACATGATATCTCTGTTATAGAAGACGCAGAAGGAGTAAATTGTGTTACAGTATTATATGTGGTGAGACTATCTATGGCTGCTGGGCGTGTTAAGAAGACTACTTCCATGCTTATCCTGATGAAGTCTACACAGTTCATGAATGAACAAGTGGAGATGATGAGGAAGGTATGCACAGTTCGATGTTGAAATCTTCTTGCAAACAATCAGTCCATTCCTGTTTATTGGAGTCCATTCATAGCACAAATATAGAGCTCAAGGTGCATGAACAACCTAAGTTCTTGGGTTGTGTTATCAGCACTATCCTCTTGCCAACTAAATAGAGTCATCTTCAGCAATAAGAAGGCATGATCACTTGTGAGGTCTTGGTAAGCTTGTAGAAGCATATGTTTGTTTTTTAAGGTCAAATTTTTTACTGTTTTCTTTGGAAAAACACGCTGAAAGATGAGGCCTCTGTTTTTGGGGCTGTTTTTTAAACAGAAAATAAGGTCAAAAATAGGCTGAGTTTTTGGATTGTAATATGTCTGCAATAAGAAATGAATATGATGGGGTTGCATAAGACACAGGCTCTAAAATTTACATACATCTGAGACAACCAAGGTTGTGGGTAGTCACAGTCAGAAGGTTGAAGAAAAATTGTTCTTATCTGAAGCATTGTAGCAGCTTCTTGTGAGGATAATGAATCTCTCTTCATGATTGGGTTGACAGAGGTTGAGATCTTTGAGTTGGTTCAATAAAATATGCACAATTATTCTACGGTTGTATGATATGACAAAGATAATATGAGCTTGACAATGATTGCTAAGATGTGACAGTGATTGCTTTGATAGCAGTGACAACTTGAATTGTCAGTTACAACTTTGACATGATTGGATAAGCATGTACAGTGGTGTATTGATGAGGTTGATGGTACTTTAACCCCTATTGCTTGTTACCTTATTGATATGATGATATGATGAACTGAAGATGGTATTGATGCATGACTACTTAGTCAAGACATGACAAATTGATGGCAGCAACAGTTCTTGATAAGACCTTGATGACTCAGCAGTGTATTGAGCAGCTGTGATTGATGATTAATGTGCACAGATATTTGAGCAGAGATTGAGACTGTGACCAGCAGTAGTGATGATGAGTAGATGAACAAGAAGATTGATGAGCAGTGAAGAGGATGAGCAGCAGAGGTTAATAAGCTAAGATTGACTAGAGATTCATGAGCAGCAGTGAGCAAATGAACAAGAAGTTGATGAACCGCTGACCAACAACAGCAGAGATGAGCAGTCCTTGATAACTTGGCAGTATTGAAGAGCAGGTGTGTTGCAGCAGTGTTAATAAAAGTAATCAGCTGTATTGACCAGCAGCAGATTGAAGAGACAAGTGATGAAGTAATGTATCAGTGAGATTTAATTGTAAAAGCAAGCTTGTCTTGCTTCTGAGGTTAGGATACCTCAAACCCTTCTTAGCAGGGTCTAAGAAAACCAGGCAAGGTCTTGGATCCAGAGTAGGTGCTCTATGTATCAGTAGGTGCTGATTTTGCCTAACGGTTGTAGCTGGACCAAAATAATATAAAAAGATTACAAATTTATATGGTGTGGTGTTCTTCTGTGTTATGATTCTTATTGAGTTAAATGCTATGATATGTGAATGATATGAAATGATGAATTAGTAGTTATGTGTGACAGGTCAATAAAAGTTGTAAAAATTGCTTTACACTGATTCACCCCCCCCTCTCAGTGTCTACAGTGGAAACATTGGGAAGTTAATAAGGGGAGCTAATAAATGGTGTTTACACATTAGAAGAAATAAATATTTATTTAATGGAGTTAATTAAATGAATGCAAGTGAAAAATGAAATGGCTATGGAGAATGGAGACACATGGAGACTATGGGGCCCACTCAAGCTAGAATTCCTATGTTAAATGGCATCCCCTTCTTGCAATATCGAATATATGGGAAGCCTAATGTTTTTGGATGGATTATAAGGTTAACATACTTGTCCCTATACTTTATTGGCCTATTTTGGAATGAATTGTAACTTACATGGGGAGAGAAAGAGCCAAATGGGAGTTTCATGGACACTTGGCTAGATTCCCCTTACATTTATGACATCTATGACAGTTATGACACAAGTCAGATATGAAGGCTGACATCTAACATATTTTACATGTCAATCCTGAATAGAGCATATTAGAGGGCGCTCATGGGAGTTGGAGAAGGCCAAGAGGCTCCTACTCGAATTTGGGAGAAGAGGGAAGGTGAAGAGAGAGGCCACATGGCATAGAATGAGAAACCACACAAATTCTACTTGTATTTGGTTTATGGATGGATTTGGAAATTTAGAAGACCAATATTTTATAAAATGCAGGGATCGTCCATGAGAAGTCCTTTTTGATCAGGTGTGAAAATTTTTGTTGTTAAGAGAGAGAGCTAGTGGATGACTAGTTCATGCCTTAGCCAATTTCGAGGGTGAAAGATACCCATCCTAGTTGGTGTTTAGAGAGTCCACTAAGGTATTTCAAGTAGATTCAATGAATTCATAAGTTACATGTTCAAGATACAGCAGCTTGTGGAAATATCAAGTTCAGCTTGTTCTTCCTTTCATCACAAGTTTTCTCACCATATTTCAGCTCTATGGAGTGAGGCGCACTTGGTGAGCTATTCATCTCTTTTAGGGAGATTCTATTGCTCCAGTATTTTGTATTCTTATGTAAATTATATTCTCTTTAATTTCAGAAATATCTTAGGTCGAAATGAAAAGAAATATCATGTATTATTGCTCAATAATAAAGAAGCAGTGTCATTTCCCCACTACCTTGTTGTAAACTCTTGTAATCTTGATGGATTCGAATAGATGTATAAAATATTGATGATTTATGAATAAATGGAATTTAATTAAAGTATATTATGGGTTTAATGTCTAGTAACTGAGAATTTGTGTCCATTGGTTCGAATTTCATAGCAATTGGAGCAAACTACACCTCATTTCCCCAAGGGTCCAAAACTAGTTTTTTATATCTGATTGAAAGAAGTGATAACAACCATGGTGGATTGGTTATGAATATCAGTCTTTGATAATGTATTATACACATTCCCTTCTTAAATTTAAGAATTTGAGTGCTTTTATGCACATTTTGGAAGCCATTTCTACCACTTACCCTGGGGGGGATTTGAGCCCAAAATTGCCAGTAAAATCATCTATCTTGTTCAGAATTTAGTACAGACTTTCAGAAGTCATTGGAGGGCCATAATACATTCCTGAAAATAATAATTAATTTACTATATCATTCATACACCATATCTAAATATTTGGGAGCAATTGGGCTAATTTGGAGACCAAGACACTAAAACTAGTCAAGAGCCAAAATTGTGAAAAAATTGGAAAATTGGGCATTTTGGTAAAAATTTAAAAAATGGACATTACAAGTGGTATCATAGAATGGTATTGGAACCTGATGGTGTTAAAAATGAGTCAAATCAATAAACCACCACCCTTATAATCTGAATTGGAAGGTGCTCGACTTGTAGAAGAAGAACTAGAAGAAAAAAAGGTACCATTGACTAAAGCTATGGCTCACAAGGAAGAAGACTACACTAAGGAGAAAATGGAGTATCTCAAACTTATAAAATACATGTTTGAAGAAATATCCAAGGAAATAACCCAACATATGGTAGAAATGACCCAACAAATAGGAAAAGGATTCGAATTGATGGACAATCAAATGGGAAGCAAAGGGATATTAGGAGATAGTGGTAGTTCACAATCAACAGAAAAGAAGACAACGGGTGAGGACATTTTCTCATTAACATGACCTCATAATAGACCCCATGAATTTCAGAGCACACCAAGGCCTACTGCACCTAAATTTATTATTCCCAAAGAAGAGACTAACATTCAATTTGAAATTGATACAATAACAAAAGAATGGGCTAAATTGGATGAAGAGTGTAGGAGAAGTATAAAATTTGAGCAGTACTTCACCATTTCAAACAAAATAAAAAATAAGGAGGACAATAAGCCTCTACACAAAAACAAAGAATTGAATTGTGCCATAGGTAAAGTGCCACTTCCTACTTTTGATGGTTCATCTCAAAGTTCTGCTAACACTTGGGTGCAAAAATTGGATGTGTATTTTCAGCTGAATCCACAAGTGGAAGAAGATGCTTTAAAAATGGCTATTTTGCACTTGGATGGAGATTCCAATAAATGGTGGTTCCATGGATTGAAAAAATTGGGTCATTATCAGGATAAAACATATGGGGAATTTGTTGATAGGGTATTAGAAAGGTTTGAGCAAAAAGATCTAGAATGGTCTTTCAAAGAACTAGCACAATTGAAGCAGGTAGGGACTCCTATTGAGTATATGTTGGAATTCCAAAGATTATCAGTTAAGGTGGCTAATGTATCCATGGGAATGTTAGTATTTATGTTCACTGAAGTTTTGGTCAAATCCCACAAGCCTATTAACATAAATGATGCAAGGATCTTGACTAGAGATCTTCAAAATGTGCTTCCTAGAACAAGATTTCCTCCCAAGCCTAACTTCATATTTGAAAGAAAGCCTTGGAAAAATGGTGCACCTGATAATAATTTTTGGCAAAGAGATACATCTGAAAATAATAAGAGATAAGGACAAAACAGGGATGAACTTCGAAGGAAAAAATTGTGCTTCACATGCTTCCAACCATAGACACCGGGGCATAGATGTGCTAAAGGAAAAGCTCAATACATAGAAGTATTTTCTGATAATGATGAGCATGAAGGGGGTATGGATGAAGAAGGGAACATTTTATATCAAGAGGAGGCATATGAGACATCAGCTGAAGAAGAAAAACAAGAATAAAATCAGCTGTCACCAGACAAAGCAGGAATGATAGTACTTTCAGTAGTGCCTCACTATCACACTATTCGATGCAAGGGTGTGGTATTGGGACAAAGAGATTCAGTTTTGGTAGATGGAGGAGATACACATAATTTCATTGATTCATATATGTTGGAGAAAATAAATATACCAAGTGAACCATTCGATGGCTTCACAATTGTCATTTTAGGTCACAACATAATGCAATGCAACACATGGGTTCCAAAGTTGCAAGTCACCATAGCTAACTATACTTTTGTTGATAGTTTTTATGTGGTTGATGTTTTTGATACTAATGTAGTCTTGGGAGTGCAATGGTTGTATTCTATAGGATATCATTTAGTAAATGATCAAATTCCTGAAATGAAATTTCGAGATTCAACAGTTGTACTAAGGGTTGTGAGAGGGCAGCACACTTACCCAAAACAGGTAGTAAATTACAATAGTATGAGATCTATATTGAGGAATGGTGATATATAATGGGATGCTGAATGTTATATCACCTCTCCCAAGCCAAAAATTAGAGTTTTTAAACACCCAAAGGAGATAGAGATACTTTTGCACAAATATGAAAAAGTTTTCAGAGATCTTCCACATGGTAGACCACCTGATAGGGGGGTTGAGCATAACATTGTTTTGGAGGAGGGTACTTCACCCTTTCAAATAACACCTTATAGAAATCCCAAGAATTTAGAGATGATATTGAGAATGCCATTCAAGAACTCTTAGAGTTGGGACTCGTTAGGCCAAGCTCTAGCCCTTATGCTTCTTCAGTAGTGTTGGTATAGAAAACAGATGGAACTTTGAGGATGTGTATAGACTTTAGAGCTTTGAACAAGAAGACCATCAAGAATAGATATCCTATTCCTAGGATTGATGAGATCATGGATGAGATATTTGGAGCTAATTACTTTTCCAAAATTGACCTTAGATTTAGTTATCGCAAAATTCGGATGAAAGAGGAAGATGTGCAAAAGACTGCTTTTCGATGTCAGTGTGGTCACTTTGAGTTTCTTGTTATGCCATTTGGGTTGACTAATGCTCCGGATACGTTTCAAGCATGTATGAATATAATATTTTTCAAGAAGCTTATAAGGTTTGTTTTAGTCTTTGATGATATTCTCATTTACAATAAAACTTGGGAAGAGCACTTGCAAAACCTAGAGATTGTGTTGAAAACTTTTCAAGAACAGTGTTTGTATGCTAAGATGTCTAAATGTGAATTTGGCATGAAAGAACTATTATATATTGGGCACATTATTGGTAAATATGGAGTGAAAATGCACATGGAAAATATCAGGGCTATCTTAGAATGGCCATCACCAATAAACATCAGAGAATTAAGAGGCTTCATTGGAATATGTACATACTAAAGGAAGTTTGTGAAAGGGTTCTCCAAGTTGACTTCTACACTCACTAATTTGACTAAGAAGGATGGAATATATGTGGTAGTGGATAGATTGACTAAGTTTGCTCATTTCTTTGCTGTCACATCCTCTTTTAATGCTGCACAAGTGGTTGAACTTTTTTTTAAAGAAATCTTCAGATTGCATGGGCTCCCTAAGAGCATTGTGAGTGATGGAGATGGTATATTCATGAGTTCTTTTTAGAAAGAAATTTTCAGATTGGTGGGAAATCAGTTGAATCCAGGTACAATCTACCATCCCCAAACTGATGGACAATCAAATAGGGGGAATAAATGGTTGGAAGGGTACCTCCAAAACTATGTGGGAGAACAACAAAAAGCTTGGGCAAAATGGCTACACTTGGGTGATTTTTTCTACAACACCACCTTTCACATGTCAATAGGGATGTCTCCTTTTAGAAAATTATATGGTTAATGATGCACTTACATTTTCTGATATGATATTTGGTGATAGCAGAGCTCCAAAATCTAAAGATTGGGTGGAATAAAGCCAATAAATTTTAAAGCTTTTAAAAGACAATTAGCAGGTTACCCAAAATCAACAAAAACAATATGCAGATAAACATAGAGAGGAAAGGACCTTTCAGGTTGATGATTTACCGTATTTGAGGTTTCATCCATACAAATGGACATCTCTCAAAAGGAATGGAGCAGAAAAGCTAAATCCAAGACACTATGGGCCCTTTGAAGGTAATCCAGAAGATTGGAGAAGTAGCATATGAGTTGGAACTTCCAGAAGGCAGTAAAATTCATAATGTATTTCATGTTTCTTGTCTCAAGAAAGATATTGTTTAGAAAATTGTCATAAAAGATACACTCCCTCGTTTGGATGATGAAGGATAGCTCACACTTATTTTGGAAAAGGTTTTGAAGACAAGGGAGAGAACATTCAGGAGCAGAACAATCAAAGAATACTTGGTGCAATGGAAGGATCTACCAACTGAAGATGCCACATGGGAGGAGGAGAATAATTTGGACCATCCAAATATGAAATTTATTGAGGACAAGCAATATTGGGTGGGGAGGACTGTAATATCCCCATTCAAATAATTGCATCGCAGGAAAATTCCATCAATCCTACTAGTTCCCTAGGTTGGGTGGAAACATTGGGAAGTTATTAAGGGATCTAATAAATGGTGTTTAGACATTAGAAGGAATAAATATCTATTTAATGGAGTTAATTAAATGAATTAAAGTGAAAAATTAAATGGCTATGGAGAATGGAGACACATGGATACTATGGGGCCCACTC
Source organism: Pseudotsuga menziesii (assembly GCA_001517045.1). Classification (NCBI taxonomy): domain Eukaryota; kingdom Viridiplantae; phylum Streptophyta; class Pinopsida; order Pinales; family Pinaceae; genus Pseudotsuga; species Pseudotsuga menziesii. The sequence goes on along the minus strand of LPNX010239162.1, from coordinate 369,385 downwards.
AGGATAGAATTCCTATGTTAAATGACATCCTCTTATTGCAATCTCGAATCTATGGAAAGCCTATTATACCCAAATCCTGTCACCAGCATTTGATAAGATCTATAACACCTCTATTTTCCCTCAATCCCAAAAATTGAAGTGAAAACAATGCTCTAGATTTTGATCCTACGTACAAAACTCCAACACCGCTCTTACCCTTAGGATTATAAGTAGTACCTTATACAACACAGCTTGAGTTATATGGAAGACAGGTGGTGGTTTTTGGCATGGTTCTTACCTTGCATAGCTCTGTCATAAGGGAGTATAAGCGATGCCCTTGGTAAAAAGTGAAAAAGATAATGTTTCATGAAGCTTCTAGAACAAAGGATTTGTGTCTAGCCTTATCCCTATTCACCTGAGTCAGTTAAGCTCGAGATCCATGCTTTAAGGATCTCATGGCCATCTCACCCACCTATTTCTCAACCATTCCTATCCCTTTGAGCCCTACAAATCCAACCTCATACTCCACGGTTGAGGGGAGAAGAAAAGAGTCAAGTTATGCTACTGAATTAACATCCTGGCCTAATCCATTAGAGAGCATAGAGGAGCAAGTTGGAGCTATCGGGGATGAGATGTTAGTCTTGTGAAGGAGTGCATCGACACTAATGCAAAAAGGTTGTAAGCTCTTTCATTCATCTATTAATGCAAATTCGATTTCTTTCCCATATATTTGTTGTGTTATAATATCACATGTGTATTATCAGATTCCTTAGTCACTGATATGGATCTATGGATATTTTTCTGGTATCTTTAATTTTGTCATGTGTTTGATGTGTTTATGTAGGTATTCCATCATAGATCTTATTCCAGGCATCCATAGATTCTAGGGAAAGTCTTCCGACCTAGTTGTGACTCATTTGTTCTAGATATGAACCATTCGGACCGGAGAAACAACCTCTGTCCGTAGAAGGTGCGATATTCTTGATAACAAATCTGGTGACTCCACTGGGGATTACAATCTTGAGTTGATCTGATCTTCCTCAGTATTCGAACACTTCTCCGAATCCAATCTCCAGTATTCAATCTTTTTAATGAGATATACTATCTGACTTAGTGAAGTTTTGGTTTAAAATCATCAGATCTATTCAGATCTAAATCACCTTGACTTTATATGCTTTGTAGTACTATTGATTCATTAATTTTGATATTGTTTTTGCAACTTCTAACTTGATTTTTTTGCTCTCCTTGTGTTCTGGGTTTTTACAGGGAACAGCTTATGTCCTTTATTCAATACGCGGTGCCACCTCCTGCACTCAGTTACTAGTAGGCGGTGCCACTGCTTGAGTCAAGAAAGCAAGAAGTGGTGTTGCTTCAAAAACCGCTATGTCAGTGACCCCTTCAACGCAGTGCCAGGTAGGCCTTGTTCCAGACTTTGTTTTTTGATTTTTTGCAAAATTAGATCTTGATTTTGCTTTCAGCCCTGTACTGTCAATGCTTGTTTGTGTAAATCTGAGTGTTCATGGTTGGAATTTTTTGGTGGTAAAAGCTTGTTTGGTTGAAAAATCCAACAGTTAGGTTAGCATTGTTTATCATTCATTGCTTTCATGCTTGTTGGTTTTTATTTTGAAAGGAATAATTGAAAGTATTGTTTCAGTTAGGTCTCTTTTCTTCCATTGATAAATACTAAGAGAAAGGCTGCTTGATCATTTTTTCATAGAGTTAGTAGGAGAATTCTTTTTTGCCTTCAAAAAGAATTTTTTTCGTTGAGATTAGGTCATTGTTTTTATTGAGCTCAAGTCACTAGATCTCTAATTAGCTTCATAATCTTTCAGGATTCCTTTGTTTTTTGTCTCTTTTTGCATCATTATCTCATCAAAAGAAAAAATATCAATAGTTTAAGTTAGATCTTTCCATGTTTTAGAGAAAAATTGAAAAAATAGATTGCATATGCATATTGAGTGTTGGTTGTTTTTATTTTAGGAAAAGAGACTCTATCCCATCTGATTTCCTTCAAAAAATTAGTTTGGAGTGTGTTGCTTGTTTTATTTCTCAGTTCAAGAATTGTTTGAGAAATTTTTTGGTTTCAAAGCAAAATTGAAAAGAAAAAGAACCTCTCTCCTTCCCGTAATTAGGCATAATCTAAATGGTAAAGTGAATGAACGTGCGTTTCTTATTTGCATGGTTTTACTTTTTCTGTCAAAATCTCATGCATTCACCTAACCGTCCACTTTAAAATTAACGGTATATTTAGGCCTAAAAATTGTATATAAATTTGAGTGATAGGTTAGAGATGTGTTTGGGCGTTGTTAAACGTAGGAGCTATTGTTACTTGTCCTCACTACAACCCGAGACTCGCGCGGTTCTTCCACGTACCGTCGATATATCGAATGGCCTTTCATGTACCCTTGAGGTATATAGAAAGGTACTTCACGTACTTGATTGTATATCGGAATGCCCCTTGTGAATGGTTGTGCATTAGACAACACTACTATCGATTTGAGCTCCCACGTACCTTGCATATATCAGGAGACCCCACTAGGATACCGTATCCATCTGAGAAAAACCCTTTGGCCATCTTGTGTGGATAAATACACCGGAAACAACATTCAGGGAGATTACTACACATGTACCCTTGTGGTATATAATGAGTTGCACTTACTTGAAAATCCTGGTGAGAGACCGACTATTTTTGCTCCTCCTATCATTTAAGTTTGCTTGTTGGCCTGTAGCTTTGAGTAGGAGAATGTGTTATTAGTTTTGAGACCCTATGTTCTTTTAGTAACTGATACCAATCTGGCTGAGTTTCCGTTGAGATGATCCAAAAGGAATCAAGGCTTGCCACCTAATTTTCCTCCTGTTACGGGAGAAAGTCCAATGGAAGCCATCGACCAAGGAACTGCAACTATTTCCCACCAAGAAGAAAATATAGTTGTAGAAAGTGGAGAGCAATTCACTTCTTGTATTAATCCCTTGGTTCAACAACCTCCTATGGCTGATACTTCCTTTCATCCAAATATGGAAGGTCGTACTAACAGTCCTTTTCCACCTGAGTGTGGCCCAGATGCTCTGTTTTGGAGGACTTCTATAGGGCAGGCCATTACCTCATTTGGGGTAAATAGGCCCTCCCTTGAACAATCTTCACCAAGTGAAGAAGAGTATAGAAAAATCCAAGCCTCTATTCACCGTGCACGAGATTTTCAGGAAAGAATGCAGAGATTAGATACAATATTAGCAACCCCAATACCTCATAAAGAACCTGTTTCGACTCTTCTTCCCCGTAATAAATACCCTTGGACTCTAGCCAAAATTAATCCTTCTTATGAAGGTCATCTAGCATATGGTGAGACTTCTCACAATCCAGGTCAAACCTCCAATTCCGCCCCTACAGTTTTGAGTTCTAGGTCTGTCTCTAGTCATCCCATACTTTCTATGGCTGGGGGAAACCTTAAGTTCTAGTAGCATCTATAGCTTCTAACGCCGGGGGAAACCCCCGGCGTGACCTATGTTACCCACTAATGGAATTGTTACTAATAATAGGAAAACCTCTACTACAGGACAGTCCATAGTATATGTCCCTCCCACCAACACAAATGTGGTAAAACCTCCTTCAAGTTCAGGCCATCCCTCGGTGGCACAACCTGTAGTCCATTAACCCTCATGGGGTTATGGTTATCCAACAAATCAAATGCCTGTAGGAAACACGAATGATCAACCTACCCCTATAGGAATGTCTTATACTGGAATTCCACACCCTGGAATACTTTTACATCGTGGGGGCAACCCAATTGGTCTTATATGACAACGATGGGAGGAATACCTATTCATACTACTGGAGGTGCTGGAGGACCTCCTTATGGCATTCATCCTCCTGGGGGTCCTAGGGGTCCTAGTGGTCCTAGCGGTCTACCTCCTAGCTGTCCTGGAGCTCATGACGGTCCTCCTCCTAGTGATTTTGGAGGTTCCGATGGTCCTCATCCTAGTGGTCTCGGCGGTTCTCCTCCTAGTGGTTCTGGAGGTTTTCGTGGTCCTCCTCATGGTGGTCCTGGTGGTTCTAGAGGTTCTGGTGGTCCTCCTCCTGGTGGCCCTGGTGGTCTCGGAGGTCTTGGTGGTCTCGGAGGTCCTAGTGGGCCTCCTCCTAATGGTCCTAACGGGCCTAATGGTCCTGGAGTCTCTAGCGGCCCTAACCCTGGAGTTCAATCTTCAGGAAGTACATCATCTCATCATACATTTCAACAACTTGTATATTAGTCAACCTACGACCCTACTTGTGGTTACATGAATTATCAATATTACGAGTACGTGGAACCCAATCGTCAATTACCTTTCCTAGCAACTTTGGACTTACCCAATTTGTCCAAGTTGATTAATGACCCCATTCAACACAATCCTTCATGGCCTACAATTCCAGTAAAGTTTCCATCGGACATCCCAAAATTCGATGGTAAGCAGGGAGATGATCCCAAAAATCATGTTATGACTTTCCATCTATGGTGTTCATCAAACTTCTTGATGGATGATTCTATTCAATTGAGACTCTTCCAGCACACTTTGACCGTTATGGCCGTAAAGTGGTATATTGAACTTCCATGACACTCGTTTATGGATTTTGGTGCATTGGCATCTGTCTTCCTCATACACTTTCATATACCCATTTGTTGTGAAATGGGTACTTTCCTTTTAACCTCACTACATCAAAACACCTCCACACACATATCGGATCACATCCATGAGTGGAGAAGGCGGAGAAGGCTCATTAAAGCTCCTATCTCGGACCAACCCTTAGTTGATTGGTTTATGAAATCTTTGTTGTCACCCATTGCGTGAGATGTGGCTATGGGTGGTGCCGTCACTAAAGAGCAGGCTATTAGTTGCACTTAGTATCTGGATTTGGTGTATTCCTAGTCCAAAACACTGTATGACTCGACCCCTCAAGCTCCTCTCCCTAGCACTGATCCTGCTAAGCCACTAGTAGAAATTCCTGTTGATGGGATTGTTGATTCAATCCAACCCTCATCAGCAGCTAAACCTGCCAAGAAACCAAGGTAAATGCTATTCAAAGTACGCAAACATCCGGTAATAATGAAAAGAAAGGTCAAGGAAAAAACAAAAAACCTGGAAACCAACAAGAGAACCCGAAACCTACAACCAATGAAAATGATAAAGGGAAGAGAAAAGCAAAATATCCATGTTTGTTGTGCGGAGGGGATCACTTCACAAAGCAGTGTCCCCTTCGTGAAGAAATCAATAAATTTTTGAAAACTAACCCTACGCCAGCATTTCTCACTGATATTTTCCCTTCTCAACAACAACTGATAGACCATATGTCTAATCAGGGAAATTCTAGTTCTTCAGAAGAAATTCGTGTGATGTCCTTAGAAACTGTTAATTTTCAAACTCAAATTCAGAATTACGACAAACCTACAGATAAAAACGAAGATAATTCTTCTTTAGATAAAGCTCCTCCCAATGGTTCTGCCATGTCCTTGTCTAATGGTCCCCTAACCATCGAGAAACCTAATCTCGACATGATTTTGCGTCCACCCAAGAGTACTCTTAGAAATTCTGTTTTCAACCCTAATTCTCGAGCTGCTCAGTTTTATAACGTTGTTGAAGATCTCGCTCAGGCACCACGTGCAATGTATACATTGGAAGTACTCCAAAGTTGTCCTTTACAACACAAAAACCTATTAACTGTGTTAGGAGATTTAGACCAGAACAACACTAATTTGATTCATTTAAATACCGAGAACTATAAGTCTAAGCTGAATCACCAACTCACTTTTCAAATCATAACAAAAGTAGTTGGGAAAAAGGTCTTTAGAACTGTCCTAGACGAAGGAGCTTCAACTTCATTTTTGTCTCTGTCTTCTTGGAAAGCCATCATCTCTCCCAAGCTTATGAAATCACCGACAACCCTAAAATCCTTTGATGGACAAGGTTTGCAGCCCCACGGTCTTATACCAGCACTTTCGATCAAGCTTGGGGGAAAAACTGTTTCCGTTCAAATGGAAGTAGAAGATGCCTCGCTAGACTACAATCTCCTGCTAGGAAGAAATTAGTTTTATGCCATGACTGTTGTCGCTTCGACGGTATTTTGAACCCTGCAATTTCCACATCTAGGGAAGATTGTAACAATTAATTAGCTTGATTTCTACACATCGGATGTTACCACCCCTACGACAAATAACATCCCTATGTTAGATCAATCCCCTCCTCCTTACTAGTTGATTGGGGTAGGAATGCTGAAGGACTCTTCCCTTATGGGGGTGTTCCCATCAGCTCCTCCTAACACATAAATGGTGACAGTAAACATGATTTCTTCATCTGGTTATGATCCCAAGGGAAAAAAAATTGTTGAGTCAACCTCATTGAGTTTGCATGAAGAAATGTACAACAATGTCCAAATCCTTTTCGATGACCATACCGATGATCTTCATTTGGTGGTGTTGCAGCAGCAACATTTTCCCAAATTTCTAAAAAAATTTAGGACCCTCCTTTTAATTTCGTTTTGCTCAGTTGGTTTGGTTTTGCTTGATTTTACTGATGATTGTTCAAGGAATATCTTTATGCCAATGTTGTTTTACGACTTATGTTGATTTCTTACCTCGCTGTCGGAAGTTGTTGAGGCGATGAATAGGAACTGCATTTAACAACGTGCCCGCCATTGCGAAGATGCAGTTGAATGATGATCCGATCCAAGGTGTACTTGCCTCCGATGCGCTTTATTTTATTTTCTTATTACCGACGGCCTTATTGGAATACTGTTAAAACTTTTTGTTTCTACAGCTTCCGATGTTGCAGATGACATATTGCAAGCCCCTTGATGGTTGTGTTGATCTTTTCCGATTCCCGCTAGTTTGATTTGCGAGACCGTAGTCTTTTAGCTTTCGTCGTTGCGGCTCTAGAAGAGACTATTCTTCCACTTTAGTTTGGTTTATGTTTGCCACTTTGTCGATTTTTCGTTTAAGTCATTCTTTGTTTTACCTCCAATTTTGACTGGTCTATGAAACTCGTTGTCTTTACAGCCTCTGCCATTGCAGCGTTCCAACCATCTTATGGTCTGAGGTCTTAGTCTGGGAGAACTCCGATGCAAAGCAAGTTTTATTTCTCTTGCCGATGCTTCGCTTGGCACTGTGGATCTCATAGTCGTTTCATCTTCCGCCGTTGCGGAAATGCAGTTGACTTGATCGCTGATCCATAGTCACTTTGCCGCCCAATGGTAATGTTTTTCCCGCTGATTGTTTGTTTTACCAGGATGTATATATTGGGGGTTTGGGGTTTATTTTCCATTATTTTATCTGCAAACACGTGCCTACATTGTCGTTGTCGTTTCGAATGGGACATTGTACTCGCTGTCGGTAGCTCATTCCCAGGTGGCGCCGCCGTGGCAGTTTGCGGATTCTTCTTGTCAGCTGCATAAGCTCTTTGCAAGGTAGGCCTTTCTTCTCGATTCTACCCTTTCTTTGAACTTTGAACTAGGGTTATCGTCCCTGGTTAGTTCCCACCTCTACGGTTAAAGAATACCTAGGTTTACGGTTTTTTTTAGCATATATCTAGTTCATCCAGATAGTATGGCTGTCCGGGGGGAGTTTTTGTTTTCTTAATGATTAATTTCGGTGCTGTTATGAGTTTGCGAACCGCACCTGGTTGTTTGGGAAACTAGTGTAGACGAGTGTTACACTGTCTGCACCAATTCTCTCTAGTCTGTGTATGACCATCTAGGGGGAGGTTGTTTCCTTTTTGTTTTGCAGGAATAAGGCGTTTTTTTTTTTTTTTGATTCCAAGTGCATGGAGTTTGGTTTTCCAGTCTTTTGGGTCGCTCGCATTTTTGGGGACTAGGGTCGCGGTTTTGAAGTGTGCCTTGTTTCAAATGAGATTGGGAACAGGTTGATTTACTCTAGAATTATAACACCGAGGCTGTAGTTTTGGAGACTTTTTCTTTGACTCGAGGAAATTCTTCTTTGTTAAGCAAAGCCACAGTGTTATTGATTGATCACGCCCGTTTTTAGTCGTGGGTAGGATATAGTTTTACAGACTTATCTTGTGCAGAAATTCTCGGAAGTTGAATTTGTTGTTTTATTTTACATAGATTTAATCATGACTAGCATGACCGAGGTAAATGCTCATGGAGTTTGTTTTCAATTTTTGAATATTAGTTGAATGGCTCAAATAGGACCTAAAATATTTGTGTGTATGACAGGGCAATCCTTCCGAATACGAGATGTCTAAAAGGAAGAAAAGGAAAGCCCATATAGTGGAAGAGGAACCCGAAGTTGAAGTGGTCACTAAGGTTGAATACACTTACGAGGACACCAAATGCATCACATGAGTGGAACCTGAATATAAGTGGGGGGAAATCTATCGACTAATAACACATCATGAAGTACATGACACTAGCTTTGAAGAGGAAACGATATATGCTAATATTGAAAGATATGCTTTGATGAGGATTGCTACCAGACCTGAGCTTTTCCTGTGCTTAGAGGTAATTGGATGGATTCTGCCCAGGGCAGACGTAACTACCATGATTTTTGCCAACATTGACAAACAAGGTTATGCTACTTATAGCCTTGGTTATGTATCACTAGCCTTCCACTTACTGGAATCCCAGGTTTACTTGACTGGAGATTAGCTAAAGGAAATCAATCTTGACCTAGTTGAGACATTGAAAAGAATGCTGGTACTTGGCAAGAGTTTCAGAACTAGACCATCAGGGGAATACGACACAACCACCTTAAGAACCCCTTATAGGTTCATTGCCTTAATGCTGAACAGGATCTTTAGGAGAGCTCACGGTAAAAGTTTTAAGTTGGGGTGGGTTCCTATCATCTTTTGTGTTGCCACCCAAAGGACTATGTTCAACTGGGAAAACATTGTATCAAACAGTCTCTCGGCCTGCATTGCTTCAGCCTTGGGAGGGGTGTCCCAGAAAAAATTGAAGTTCTACATGAGCTCCATACTGATTGATTGCATACTCTGCAACTAGCCTTTCCCAAACTTGAGGTGTATTTGGGACCGAGATAGAACACCAATATACTTAGCCTACAAGCCACTATGGGTGCATAAGTACTATAGTCATTACAGAGAAGTGTGTGAGCACTTCATTATACCATTATATACAATGATTTTCTTCAAAGAATGCAATTGCATGTCTGAAGAAGCATTGCAGGTCATTGAAGAATATGATGATTACTACGTAACTAAAGATGGACTGTATATCAGAATGTATGGCTACTCTAGAGCACCTTCACTGCTTCCAAAATATGCCACTGATTATGTGGTACACAAGGAGGCAGTCAAGCAGGTCTGCTTGGATGGCATAGAGAGTTTTTTATTTGAACATAAGAAGGCAACTTATCCTCCCTTACCATTTAGGTTGGGAAGTTATAAGTTATCAAGAGTTAAGAAAGCTGATGAGTTTGTAGAAGAACTAGAGAAATTTCATTTTGGGGAAATAAACTTCCATAGGAATGATTCCTGGAATAAAGTGGCAGAACACTGTAAGGAAGCTAATGTACATTTTGAGTATACAAGCCAATGGAATAAAGATGAATCAATTTTCCGAAATGCAGAAAACATAACTCCATTAAAAAGAAGATTCAAAAAGAAGATCACTACCAAAGGCGGGAAATGACAAGATGACCAGAAGAAAGCAGAGGAAGAGGAGGCTAGGAAAAGAGATGAAGATGCTAGGAGACTAGCACAAGAGGCCGAAAGTTGGCTTAAAAGTGAGGAGGAAGAAAAGAGCAAAGCAGAACAAGAAGTAGCTAGAAGTGTAGAAGAAGCTGCCAGGAGTGAAGAAGAATAAAGGAAAAGAAAAATGGATGAGGAACTAAGGAAGTAGGAAGTAGAAAGACTAAAATTGACAGGGTCCATGACAGATCAACAAGCTTCTGATCCTGTAGACATTTAGGTTCAGGATCTGGGTAATCCTGATTCCCAAGATCCTGAGGCAGCTGCTAGCAACACATTAGGACAGGTGGTTGTTTCTAGTCTAAGACTGATCCCTTTCAAACAAAAGAAAGGGGAAGAGGTTCTAGACTTTAACACTATTTTTTACGACAAGGAGATGAAAAGAATTGTAAAGAGGACCGAGAGGAAAGTCGAGACTGGGGGGCAGTAAGGGAAAATGATAAATGATACAACCATGGTGCATGGAACAAACAAGGACCCAAGGTTCACTATACGAGCTAGATCAGCATTGATCCATGCTTCTAAGGACAATGTAGATCGGATAAAGACTGACCTTGAACAATCAAGGAAATCTGCTGTCCAACTAAAAGATACACTAAGAAGGGAGAGAGAGGAAATTAATAAATTGAAAAGGAAGTTTGAAGACATGCAACATGAAATAAAGTCTTCAAAAGCAGAACTCCAGTCCCTCCAAGTAGAGAAGAGGTCTTTGGAGGTTGCACAGGAAAGTCTAGCAAAATTGCAGCAGGAATGTCAGTGGCTAATGACAGAAAAGGATGGTTTGAAAATGGTATGTGAAAGTCTTCATGCAGAGAAGAGCCAGTTGCTAAGAAAGATAGGTGAGCTGGAATTACAGAAGGATACTTTGGAGGAGTCGGAGAGACAATCTCAGGTGCAGGAAGCAGAGCTTAAAGAACAAGTTGCTTCATTAGCAACAGCTTTGGAAGAAGCCAGGGAACAATAGGCTAGCATTCAGCCTTTCAAAGAGCATGTTTTAGCACAAAGAGGCAAAATGCATAAGCTGCAAATATCCATAGAAGAAGAGAGGTGTAAGGTTTTGCAGGTACACAATAGACTAGAAGAAATTTTGGAAACTTCTTCATATTTTGTGGACAGATTGTAGGACATTTTAGAAGTCTTGATGGGTAGAATAGAAAGATTAGAGGCTAGTGAAGAAACCCCTGCAGACCTGCCAACAAAAGATCAACAAGGCCTGAAACCAAACTATGATTTATTAGAGTTTTCCATAAACATAGCTGAAGAATTTAAGAAGGATATAAAGAAGACGAAGGGGGGCCTGTACAGAGTTCTGTAGGAGAATTTTGATCACTTACAACCGTTTCCATGTAGATGCTGAGCAAAGAATGGACACATTTCCAGACCACGATATGTTTATAGAGCTGTTGCAGAATAGATATCAGGAAGATGAACAAAGAATTCAGCAGATCAAGGCCCTAGATGAGCATATTTTGAGAGATGAGGTAGCTCATTTAGCGGTTAGTGTCCAGTTGCTAGAAGATCAACTACACTTGAGCTCAGCCAGGATCGAAGTAATAAGAAACCAGGCTGCTAAATTTGAAATCAATATACGTTTTCTCGAACCTTCTGAGTTCGAAAATATTGCCTCAGAAGCTTTAGCATGGAAGAAGTTCTTGAACAGTCAAGCAGAGCCCTCCACCTAAGTGCTTTATTAGTTTGTTTAATTGTAATATATTGTAAATTATATAAGCACTAAATGTGAGAAAATTGTGGGAGATGAAGCGTTGGGGAAGCCCAAGAGTCATTTGTGGGCAGCCCAACAGTTTTGCTTTTGTATAAATATAGGAGAATTAGAAAGAAGGAGAGGTATTTTTCCAAGTGAGACTTGTGAACTACTTGTTGTAAGAGGAACTATTTCGTTTTGCAATAATAAAATTACAATTTTGCCTAGTGGAGAAAGTGTTGTGTGGAATGTTCAAATGTGATGAAATGAACTATGTTGAAGGGAAACTATTTCGTTTTCAGCTGTGTTTCATTAACTGTGAGATCGTTCTAACTTTCTAAACCTATGTTCTTGTATGAATGCTCTCTGGTTTATTTTGTGATAATTTCCACTATGAGTAATGAATGTTCTAACATACGACGAGCTATCTTGTTGTGCATATCTTTAGTCATGTTTATGTGTTTTGATTATAAGAACAACTATCTATGATTTATCTTAACATATGAACAGTAATACATTACTCATTAATTGATAATCTTGCTCCATAGGGACAACTTAGTTAATCTTGTTTTCAGTTGTGTGTGATTTAGATGCGAGAGAGTCTAAGATGATAGGTAAGAACCTGTGCATCACATTGTGACCACTCCTCGTATTCTTTATCAATATGCATGTTAGATAGGCACTTTCATATCATACTTAAAGTCAAAAAATACAAAAATATATACGGTGGACCGGGCCGCAACCGGTAAAACCCTTTGTTTTTGTTACTTGACCTACGGTAGCCGGACCGCAAACCGGAAGGATTCCCCATACCAAACAGTCACAGGCTAGTTGGGAATGTTGACTGGGGAGAATCCATTGCTATTTTTGCCTACGAATTTCTAGGCCTCAACAGTTTTGGCGCTAGAAGGAGGGGCACTAGTGCATGGCTGGTCAGGAAAATTCATTTCCTCGAAGTTACTCCACCAGTGATAGTTTTGAAAGTAGTTTATTTCCTGATCCAAATACTGAAGAGAATAGAGAACATTTGTTTTCTGTAGACAACCAAGTAGTTAATGATCTAAGAAGACACACACGGGCCTATGTAAAGAGTATCGGAAGATTACCCACTATCCTTGATTTACCCCGAAGAGAATACAAGAAGAAAGATCGTCCCATGTTGGAAGATTCAGTGTTGGTTGGAGATTTGGAAGAGTTAGTAGAAGTAGCATTACAACAAAGTTGTTCAGCCTTTGAATCAAGTAGGCCCAAACACACCTTACTATTCTCCTGTGCATACTCCAGTTCCCTCACCTCCTCACTCTCCACCCAGACTCATGGCAGGTGTTAATGCTAATTAGCCACTCAACCCACCAAATCCACCACCTGCTTGGAAAGCCAGATCACCCTTGAACTTAACACCTCAGTTGCATGACTTACCTCAAGCTTTTGAGAAAATGCTGCCCAAGTTTGATCCAAATGAGAAGATTTTAGTAGATGACCATTTGTAAAGTTTCTATTTGGCAATAGAAGGATTAAGGGCTGGGGAACATGAGGATGTAGTTTGTAGACTTTTTCTGCATACCCTTAAAGGAGCAGCAGCATCATGGTATTTTGGTTTGCCTGCAAACTCCATCCGAGACTGGGATACCTTTGAAAGGATTTTCAGAAGTAAATATGTAACCCAAAAGACACATGCAACACTAATGAAAGGTTTAGGCGCTTTGAAAAAAGAAAGAAAAGAAAAGGTACACAATTTTACTCAAAGATTTTCTGCTTACCTTAAGAACTTCTCTGCAACTGATAAGCCCTCTGACAAGGTTATAATTGATTATTATACCTCAGCTTTAGGTCCTGACTTGGCTATGTTCACAAAAACTCAAGTTAAGCCTACATTATCAGAGACTTATGAAAAAGCAGAAAAAGTTGAGGCTGAAAAGGAAAGTATAGAAGATTATCCTGAGCATTCTGGAGAAAAAACTTCCGGGAGGAAAACCTTATTGTTGTCTAAGCCTAAAGAGGAGCAATCACCTGATTTCGAAGGAATGTTAAAAATGATGCAAAAACTGTCCAACAAAATAATAGATCTGGAGAAAGAGAAGGAGGCTCAGAAAGCATATAAGCCATATTACAAGAAAAGAGAGGACAACAACCAACCCAAACTTCCTCCATACGGTTTAGCATCAATAAATCTAACGGAGGTGGGGATGGACAATTTTTGCACTTTCCACCAATAACCCCATTCTGAAAAGAATTGTCCTCAATCGATAAATTCAATGACATTGGTGATGAATCAGTTGTTGGATTCTAAATTAACTGAGGACAGAGATGAAGAGGAAAAGGGTAGTAAGACCTCAGAAAAACAAGAGAATGATACCATGTTTTTATGGGATTGTGTCTCACTTTTTGATACAGAAAGATGTTCTCTGAAACCTGAGAGTATCCTAGAAATTCAAATGACAACAAAAGTCCTGGATGTGGTGAATAAAGACAATTCAATGCTCTCAAAGATTAAGAAGTTGCAGGAGAATGTCAAGAAACAATCAAAGAACAAGGTGGATGGTGAAGTACCTAAAATCACCCTTATCAGCCAAGATCCAAAGCAAATCAACATGCCTGTTAAGCCTATGGAAGACCAAGGAGGTAATGAAAAGGAAAATATTAAAAGGCCTGAAGAACCAGAGGAAGAGATACCCACCAAGAACCAACCTGTGGAGGAAGATGTCGAATCAATTGGGGAAGGGAAAACTAGGTTTAAAACCCCACCTTTCCTTTTGAATTTGGAAATTTTGAACCATAAAGTGCATAATTGTTTGGTAGATTCTAGATTATTAGTGAATGTTATGCCACTCCCAGTTTGCAAAAAAATTAATGGGCAGCCAAAACGTACTGCTTGGGAAGTTACTCAATTAGACAGAACTACTGTCAACGTAGTTGGGGAAATGGAGAATGTTCTCATTCGTTTATCCGCAAATGAAAAGATATGTCAATATATTGATATTGTGGTGGCTGACATACCTGATGGGTATGGATTGATTTTGAACCGACACTGTTCCGTGAGGTTAAAGGGGTATTTTGCTTCAGATTGGTCACATTTATGGCTGCCTCATAAAGGAGTCCCAAATCGGATCAAAATTTGAAGGGAACCTTACATGAAACACACTGTCACTAAGTTGGAGGAAGAAAATGAATCATCAAATTCTACTTTGGGGAATTATCTAACTGAGCTTGAACTAAGACATCTTGCATCAGAAGAAGCCAACAATATAACAAACACTCAACCCGATCTCCTTCAATGTTCACGCGCTAATGGGATTGATTGTAAATTGGTAGATGTAGTTTCTGTTTCAAAAATAGCAGAATTAGATAATGGTTAGGTATCTCACATCTGTAATCGAGCCTAGCCCCTTGACTCATAAGTTGATAGATTCGTAGGGGTGGGCAGAGAACTGATCAGGTAGTGGTTTGGTTCTCAAATTTTATGTTGGGTTTTTGTTTTTGATAACCTTGTACATAAATAATTTGATGCAGCTTTTCGCTTTGATTTGTCGCTGTTGTTTCTAGTTTGTTTTGAATAAAAGAGGCAAACTTTTGGTTGCATGGAAAGCATCAGGGTTCTCGATTAACTGAAATCTTTGGGATAAGACTGTGCATTCTTGGTTGAACTGATAGAATTTCTTCTAGGATGTAGTTTTCCAAAATGGCTATGAACTCATTGAAGTCCTACTTAATCCCTGAAGATAACTCAGAATCAGAAGGTCTAGAATACTATTTCGAGGCTCCATCCATTTCACATCTAAAATGTCCTAGGGGGTAACAGCAAAGGACCCACGGAAAGGAAGTAAGGTAAACCGTTTATTATATATAAATGATCCCATGCCAAGATGTAAAAATCCTAAAGGATAATAAGATTAAAAACTCCTAAAAGAAGTAATACACATCAAAGCAAAGTATCGAAACATGTGAATACAAAATTGCCAAAAGTTCTTCTCCATCCGTGAGCTGAAAAGTAAATACATCTCTCACACAAAAGGACACTATGGATAGAAGAGCCTGAATAAAATTCAAAAAGAAAGGCATATGGAGGACTCAAAAGAACAAAAGGCTCAAAAGGCACAAAAGTGCAAATGGCATGGGAATGAGGAACAAATGAATATTTATGTTTACCATATGTTATGATCCTGTGGTGTCCAAGCTGGAAACTACTCGAAGATAGAGGTAAAATAAAACTCACTTACTAAGCCTCAAAAGAGTTATCCAGACTTTGAATATTTTGGTGTTCCCATTTCCCAAAAATGGACTGTCATCAATGATTTAAATATATGTGTTTACCATTATAGGAATACAAGCATCTAGAAGAATTCAACCTATGAGTTTAATGATGAAACAATCTATTACTGAGAGAAAAGTTGATTCAGAAATCTGGGGTTCACCAGGTAGTCGCCATTTGTTGCAGCTGCAACATTTTCCCAAATTTCTAAAAAATTTTGGGACCTTCCTTTTAATTTCATTTTGCTCAGCTGGTTTGGGTTTACTTGATTTTAATGATGATTGTTCAAGGAATATATTTATACCAATGTTGTTTTACGAATTACATAGATTTCTTACCCCACTGTCGAAAGTTGTTGAGGCTATGAATCGAAACTACGTTTAACTATGCACCCGCCATTGCGGAGATGTAGTTGAATGAAGATCCGATCTAAGGTGTACTTGCCTCCGATGCACTTTATTTTATTTTCTTGTTACAGGTGGCCTTATTGGAATACCGTCGAAACTTTTTGTCTCTACAGCTTCCGCTATTGCGGATGACATATTGCGAGCCCCTTTATGGTTGTGTTGATCTTTTCCAATTCCCACCCGTTTGATTCACGAGATCGTAGTATTTTAGCTTCCACCGTTGCAGCTCTAGAAGAGACTATTATTCCTCTTTAGTTTGGTTTATGTTTGTCGCTTTGCCAATTTTTCGTTTAAGTCATTCTTTGTTTTACCTCCGATTTTGACTGGTTTGCGAAACTCGTTGTCTTTACAGCCTCCGCCGTTGTGGTGTTCCAACCATCTTATGATCTAAGGTCTTAGTCTAGGAGAACTCTGATGCGAAGCAAGTTTTATTTCTCTTGCCGATGCTTTGCTTGGCACTATGGATCTTGTAGTCGTTTCATCTTCTGCCGTTGTGGAAATGCAACTGACTTGATCGCCGATCCATAGTCACTTTGCCGCTCGATGGTAATGTTTTTCCCGCCAATTATTTGTTTTACCGAGATGTATATATTGGGGTTTTGGGGTTTATTTTCCATTATTTTATCTGTGAACCCGTGCCTGCACTATCATTGTCGTTTCGAACGGGACATTGTACTCATTGTCGGTAGCTCATTCCCAGGTGGCGCCGTCGTGGAAGTTTGTGGATTCTTCTTGTTAGCTACACAAGCTCTTTGCCAGGTAGGCCTTTCTTCTTGATTCTACCCTTTCTTTGAAATTCGAACTAGGGTTGTCGTCCTTGGTTAGTTCCCACCTCTGCAGTTAAAGAATACTTAGGTTTACAGTTTTTTTTAGCATATATCTAGTTCATCCAGACAGTATGGCCATTCGGGGGGGGGTTTTGTTTTCTTAATGATTAATTTCGGTGTCGTTATGAGTTTGCAAACTGCACCCAGCTGTTTGGGAACTTTGGTGCAGACGAGCGTTACGTTGTCTGCACCAGTTCTCTCCAGTCTATGTATGGCCGTCTAGGGGGAGGTGGTTTTCCTTTTCATTTTGCAAGAAGAAGGCTTTTTTTTCTTTGATTCGAAGTGCTAGGAGTTTGGTTTTCCAGTCTTTTGGGTTGCTCACGTTTTTGGGGACTAGGGTCACGATTTTGAAGTGCGCCTCGTTTCAAATGAGATTGGGAACAGGTCGATTTACTCTAGAATCATAGCGCCGAGGGTGTAGTTTTGGAGACTTTTTCTTTGACCGGAGGAAATTCTTCTTTGTTAAGCAAAGCCATAGTGTTATTGATTGATCACGCCCATTTTTAGTCGTGGGCAGGATATAGTTTTACAGACTTATCTTGTGCAGAAATGCTCAGTAGTTGAATTTGTTGTTGTATTTTACATAGATTTAATCATGACTAGCATGATTGAGGTAAATGCTCATGGATTTTGTTTTCATTTTTTGAATATTAGTTGAATGGCTCAAACAGGACCTAAAATATTTGTGTGTATGACAGGGCAATATTTCCGAATACGAGATGTCTAAAAGGAAAGCCCCTATAGTGGAAGAGGAACTCGAGGTTGAAGTGGTCACAAAGGTTGAATACACTTACGAGGACACCAAATGCATCACAGGAGTGGAACCTGAATATAAGTGGGGGGAAATCTACCGATTGATAACACATCATGAAGTACCTGACACTGGCTTTGAAGAGGAAACTATATATGCTACTATTGAAAGATATGCTTTGATTAGGATTGCTACCAGACTTGAGCTTTTCCTATGCTCAGAGGTAATTGGATGGATTCTTCCCAGGGCAGACATAACTACCATGATTTTGGCCAACATTGACAAACAGGGTTATGCTGCTTATAGCCCTGGCTATGTATCACTAGCCTACCACTTACTGGAAGCCCAGGTTTACTTGACTGAAGATTGGCTAAAGGAAATCAATCTTGACCTAGTTGAGACATTGAAAAGAATGTTGGTACTTGGCAAGAGTTTCAGAACTAGGCCAACAGGGGAATACGACATAGCCACCTTAAGAACCCCTTATAGGTTCATTGCCTTAATGCTGAACAAGATCTTTGGGAGAGCTCACGGTAAAAGTTTTAAGTTGGGGTGGGTTCCTATCATCTTTTGTGTTGCCACTCCTATCATCTTTTGTGTTGCCACCCAAGGGACTATATTCAATTGGGTGAACATTGTCTCAAACAGTCTCTCAGCCTGCATTGCTTCAGCCTTGGGAGGGGTGTCCTAGAAAAAGTCAGAGTTCTACATGAGCTCCATACTGATTGATTGCATACTGTGCAACCAGCCTTTCCCAAACCTGAGGTGTATTTGGGACCAATATAGAACACCAATATACTTAGCCTACAAGCCACTATGGGTGCATAAGTATTATAGTCATTACAGAGAAGTGTGTGAGCACTTCATTATGCCATTATATACAATGATTTTCTTCAAAGAATGCAATTGCATGTCTGAAGAAGCGTTGCAGGTCATTGAAGAATATGCTGATTACTACTTAACTGAAGATGGACTATATATTAGAATGTATGGCTGCTCTAGAGCACCTTCACTACTTCCAAAATATGCCACTGATTATATGGTACACAAGGAGGTAGTCAAGCAGGNGGAATATATTTATACCAATGTTGTTTTACGAATTACATAGATTTCTTACCCCACTGTCGAAAGTTGTTGAGGCTATGAATCGAAACTACGTTTAACTATGCCCCC